>CACRXK020010691.1:0-17315 GCA_902702795.2 Paramuricea clavata | reverse complement strand
AGACTTATTGCATATATTTAGAACAAGTGCCCCCTCAATGATGCTTAGGAAACAATAATATCCAGGAGTCTTGATACAGAAATTAAAGTTGTTATTTATATATAATTGGATTAATTGCCAATATATTCACATAGTATAATAGTTTGGAAATGGAATCAATACTTGTATATTTTTAGCAAATGAGCATTGTTATTGATCAACAATAACTCTTATTGCTATAAACAACATTGTTTCACATAGCAACAGACAAGGAAACATCTGTATTTAAATTCACTACTTATTTTTTATCCAGACACAAATTGATGCAAAAATTGTTTCAGGTTTGGCTTAGTTATAGCCTTACATCGGGCTATTCCATTTAATATCCATACACCCCCCCTGTCGAGGATCCCTGAAATTCTTCAGGGGTAAAGTGTTTTGAGCTTGAAATTCTTCAGGGGTAAAGTGTTTCGAGTTTGGAATTCTTCTGGGGTAAAGGGTTTTGAGCTTGGAATTCTTCAGGGGTAAAGGGTTTTGAGCTTGGAATTCTTCAGGGGTAAAGGGTTTTGAGCTTGGAATTCTTCAGGGGTAAAGTGTTTTGAGCTTGGAATTCTTCAGGGGTAAAGTGTTTCGAGTTTGGAATTCTTCGGGGGTAAAGGGTTTTCAGCTTGGAATTCTTCAGGGGTAAAGGGTTTTGAGCTTGGAATTCTTCAGGGGTAAAAGGTTTTGAGTTTGGAATTCTTCAAGGGTATAACCATGAAAAACATGTATCCTCGACAGGGAGTGTACAGATATTAAATGGAATAGCCCTGATCGCTGTCAAGTGGCAATCATTTACAAAGCAAGTCTATAACCAAATGTTTTACAACCTGAGGAACTTCTTAAATCAATTATTCTATAATTTATACAGATGCTACAAAAACACCTGGCATCTTAAATTTATATAGATAATTCCATGTCTCCATTTACAAAAGCACAAAGACCACAGACTACAACATGTTGAGTGTTGACCATAATGTACTGTATTGTTTAAAGCTTCAAGTTTTTAACACAAGCAAAAGCTGTCACTCCAAAGTCCCGGCAACAATATGTGAATTTAACAAAACAACGACAACGTGTGCGATGATTTCATTTAGCCAATTCTTTCATAGTTATAATGAATATAGTAATATACTCATACTGTAGATCGATAAAAAGTCATTCATAAATACCATGCCATTTTGTAAGTATATACCCAACGTCCCAATACTTTTTCATAGGATTAATATTATATCCTTCGATTTATATTGTTTGATTTCGCATTCCAAATTTGATAAACATTGATAATTCTCTCTTCGCGTATTTTCACGCGTAATTCTCGCAAAAAACACGCATTAATTGTGTCGGCAGTATTGATGATCACGGCAGCCAATCAAATAACGATTTCGATTCGATTTCCCCAGAGTCATGCCACAACCTAACCCGCGAACAGGCATACTCTGGGAACGAGATTGATACGTACAAATCTGAAACTGCAATGCATACAAGTCAGCGGTATTCCATTTTTAAAATTCAAATAAATTAGTGCGCGAAATTGGAAAAAACGCGCGAAACCAAAGCAATATGGCTTCCATCGAAGAGTGACCGAGTGCTTGTTTGCGCTTCACAAGCAGAAATGCTTGAGAAATTTGAAGAGTACAAAATAAAAACAAGTAGTGGTTGGACATGTATCAAATCAAATGCACTTTTTGGTAAGTGAACTAATTTCAATATGTAAATTTGTCTTATAAATATTCATACGAATACCGTGTGTGCAATATTTTAATATGAAAGATCCAAATTATGCATACATAAAACCTTTATCGATTTACTGCAGTACTACACTCATATAATAAAATAGTATGTCTTTATAAAGGTCGAAAGATGCATGTGCTTTAGAATAATATAGTAAATCTTAATACTGGATAAAAACCTTTCATAGCGGACCACTCAATAATGGGGGGGGGGGGTGGCGGTGGGTGATAGATACCAAATATTGAATATTTTTTAGAGCCGCCCCAATCGCAAGACCGTTATTTTCAAGATGCTTCCACCTTCATTTTGAAATTTAGGACCCCCCCCTCCAAGATTTAAATTGTTACTTAGTTGGTGTAAAATAGGTAATGGTACAAGTACTGGTGTAAGACATTGTGTAGCCTAAATAATAAGAGAACCAGTATTCAAAATGGTTGTATTTACTCTGACTCCTATCATGAACTGCATATACGTTTACAATAGACTATGGAAATTACGATTATAGGAACTAAAAAAGGTGAAATATTTTCCAATATGATAAAGGCAAGAGATTGAAAATGAGTAGGAAAGTATTCAAAATTTGGGGTCACACCTTGTCACATATTTTGAAGCCACCCTCAATTCAGGCAAAAATAGTTGAAGCCCCCCTTTACTCTCCCCCCTCCCCCCTCAGTGGCATAATGCTCACTAGGGTTAGTTAAAAAACTAAGGGCCCCCGACAGTTAGGGGCCCCCATCAGCCACGGCCTATCACCCAGAAAATTAGACTGAAAACGTAAAAAATACAGGTTACGAATCGATGGAAAAATACAAAATTAATAATGCTAAATAATAAACCCTCCATCGACGTTGGTATTCCATCTCAAATAGAACAAAAGTTATTCTTAAAAGTTAATTGTTACATGTGTTGGAGACTGTTATTGTCATTGTTATAGACATAGAATTTTCCATTCTACTGATAAATATTCAATATAAAGATAAGATCTTAGTCAAACAATAACAGTCAACAGGGGCCACACCAAGGTGGCCCCCTCTTCCTACATTATGCCACTGGCCCCCCTCCCTGCCTCCCATTATTAATAACCGGTGGTCCCTAATCATTCATTATATACATTTCATACAATTTCATATTATTTAATTAATATACACATCACACTATAAACAGAAAGTCAGAAACAAGTGCTAATACTAAATGGTAGAAATACACAATAATGGAAAAAGGCTTTCAGTCAATTATCTAATTATCTGCCAGTATGATATTCGTATGCCTAGTATATGATGTTAAGATGTATCATCTTAGGCCCTGTTCATATGAGCCAGGCTAGCCTATAATTAAGTGCCAGAATAGAAATTGTTATCATATGAGTCAGGATATTGGCAAACCAAGACACTGAAGATAAGCTGGCTAACTAGGCCAGCTCAAGTCATCTAATGTCCATTTCATGTACTATATATGCATATAATCACTGCATAATCTGCAATAGCACCATATTTCAACTTTTCATATTTTCATGCACTTAATAATATTAACAACATGTTAAAAACAGTTGACCAGGATGTCAAAGGTTAGGTGGATGCATTCTTTGGAGGCAACAAACCCAATAATTATTAACCCAACAATTTGTAACAAATATTTTATTAATTGACAACAATTATTTTATTATTAAATATTGATTATTTTAACAATTATTTTATTAAAATATTGATTCTCTTCATTGCTGAAATCTAACATTGATCATGTGGCAGTCCCACCTTATTCCTTTTTGCAGGCAAACAGGGGTGAAACTTGAAGGGGGTGTGGGGTGACACCCCCCCCCCCCAAAGCTGGATTGGCAGGGCAAATCATCTGGATTGGCAGGGCAATGAAAGGTTTTAAATGGTAGAATGTAGAGTTATTAAGTAGCTTCCAGGGCTTGCCAACTTTTTTAGGAGAAATAGTGCCCCCAAAAAATTTTTGCCGCAGGGCATCATCGCCTTTCGCAGGGCAATTCTAACAGACACCCCCCAATTGACATGGGCTAGTTTCGCCCCTGCAGGCAAATAAGCATCCACCTAGCCTTTGACACCCTAGTCTGTTTTTAATGTTGTTAATATTAACTCATTAACTGGCAATGTGAATGTGCCCAAATGTCTGTCTAACACCAGACGATTAATTACTCATCAGTGGTAGAGTACTGCCAGTAAATGGGTTAAAATGTTAAATATGAATTAAGTTGAAATCGGTTGTAATAACCAATTGATTCATTAACCTATTAAGTTGCAAGACTCTCCTTGATGAGCAAAATCATCTAGCGTTAGAAAGAGTAAAAATTCATTGTGTTATCTGCCGCTGTTGGAAGATCCTTTTCCTTCAACATTTTACTGAAGATTTACTGTGTCATCTGCTGCTGTTGGAAGTTCCTTTTCCTTGAACATTTTAATAAAGATTTGCTGTGTCATCTGCTGCTGTTGGAAGTTCCTTTTCCTTGAACATTTTAATAAAGATTTACTGTGTCATCTGCTGCTGTTGGAAGTTCCTTTTCCTTGAACATTTTAATAAAGATTTACTGTGTCATCTGCTGCTGTTGGAAGTTCCTTTTCCTTGAACATTTTAATAAAGATTTACTGTGTCATCTGCTGCTGTTGGAAATGGCCAACGAAACCTGCCAGGAAATTACAGACCAATTTCAGTTCTGCCTGTCATTAGCAAAATTATGGAACGAATTCTGTACGATCAGCTATACAATTATTTAACCAAATTTGAACTTCTGAGTGACTGTCAATTCGGTTTTCGTAAATTTCACTCTACAACTACAGCATTACTTGACTGTACAAATGATTGGTATATGAATTTAGACCGCAAAATGTTTAACCTGGTAGTCTTAATTGACTTAAAAAAAGCATTTGATACTGTCGACCATCAAATATTGAAAAAATTAGAGCTTTACGGAATAAAAGGACAAGCTCTGTCTTTTCTAGAATCATATCTCTCAAATAGAAACCAAAAATGCCAAATACAAGGATCTGTTTCATCAGAGAAATTGATCAAATGTGGCGTACCACAAGGCTCTATTTTAGGGCCCCTATTTTTTCTGTTATACATTAACGATTTGCCTCAATGCCTGGATAAAACAAAACCTCGGTTGTTTGCTGACGATACGAACCTGACAGTTTCTGGAAACTCTATTACTGATCTTGAAACTGCAGTGAATTCTGATTTGGAAAAACTTAGGAAATGGCTAATTGCCAATAAACTTAGTCTAAATGTTGCTAAGACTGAGTTTATGTTAATTGGTTCAAAACAAATGATAAAAAATATTTCAAATTTGCAACTAAACGTGAAAATTGAAAACGAGTCAATTAAACAAGTTTATGAATCCAAAACTCTTGGAGTGACAATTGACCAGCATTTATCTTGGAAAACTAACACTGAGAATATTTGCAAGAAAATTACATCTGGAATATCGGCTCTTAGACGTTTAAAAGAATTTGCTGATAAGCAAACACTTCTTTCTGTATATAATGCTATTGTTCGCCCATATTTCGATTACTGCTGTGAAGTATGGGATGTGTTTGGAGAAACGCAATCAAAAAGACTCCAAAAACTACAAAACAGAGCTGCTCGGATTATTTTGAATATGAGCAATGACATAGATCACTCTGTTGCATTGCAAGCATTGGGTTGGAAGCCACTTAAAACAGAAAGGAAGAAAAGTAAAGCAAAAATCATGTACAAATTATTGAACAAAATGGGACCGAAATCACTCAGTAATCTCTTCACATATAAGGGTGAGGTGACAAACTACAAACTTCGGAACATTTCAAGTAGTCTTTGTTTACCACAACCGCGTACTAATAATATGAAAAAAAGTTTCGTGTATGACGGAGCACACCTTTGGAATTCTATTCCTAAAGAAATAAGAGAGAGCAAATCCTTTTCTTCCTTTCGAAAGAAAATCACTACTCACATTGACTGATAGCTAATTAACATAGATGTTAATATTATCTGTATATAGATTACTACCTTAGTTTGTTAGTTCATATAATACTATATATCTTATATAATTTTGTAAATAGTTTTATAATTCTTTTCTGTATACTTTTCGCACGCCCCTCGTGGAAATCAGCTTCGGTTGACGAGGTCAGCGTGTTTAAATAAAGTTTATCTATCTATCTATCTACTAAAGATTTACTGTGTCATCTGCTGCTGTTGGACGTTCCTTTTTCTTGAACATTTTACTAAAAATTTACTGTGTTATTGTACATAATTTCTAGGGAAAATATAAGAAAAATTCAAATGTTGTATTTCCAAAAATATGCACTCAGACTTTGAAATTTTAAATTTGTGGACCAAGGAGGAGGGACAACCAAGGCATACAAAAATTAGATGTACTGGGCAACAACATTTTCTGGGGGGGGGGGAGTCCCCCGGCTCTGGCTAGGTTACTGTACAGTATTCTCTAAAGCAATAAAATATTATTAATATTTCTAACTAATAATTATTACTAATTATTAGTAAATATTTCTTATTTATGTTGCTCTATTAGTCAATTAGCCAAGCCGGACTACAAGATTCAAATGCTAATGGGCCAATTGCACAAGGCAGATTAAAAGAGTGACTAACAGACTAAACAGTAATGGTGCGACCATAGTTGGGTTTCAATCTGAATCCTGTGACACTTTTATAAAACTTGGTGGTCAACTCCAAAAGGAAACACATTGAGTTCATTATTCATAACAGTATATTAATTCACCTTGTATTCAATAAGCAAGTACAGAACATTTAACAAAATTTGCTCGCTTCCACAAGGCATATAAGCGACAAACGTGCAAAGTTGACCACCATGTGTTTTCCTAGGGACCGGTCATTATTTATGGCGGGGGGTGGCACCGAAGAGAAAATGGTTGGGTAAACAAAATTTTGAGTAAGTAGAAGGTTGGGTGGATGAAAAACAAAACAACTCAAGGGTTGGGTAATAAAAAGTTATAGCCATATGTCAATAAAATATGTGAATCAATCAGAGTCATTGTCTTGATCATTTTCCGATTTGTTAGGAGACAAATGGTATCTCCAAACGGAAAGTACATGACTGTGCAGACAACATGAAACTTTAAACTGCAGAAAATTTCACAATCCGTTATCAAACTCATGTCACAGAAATGGTAAAGGACATATGTGACAACTGAATGGTAACTTTTTGTAAAGTTTTTGGCCAGGGGTGGGTATTTATTTTTTATTTGATATTTGAGGTTGGGTAATCAAATTTTTGACTTTTTAATGGTTGGGTCAGCAAAATATTTGCCACGAAAAACATTTCTCTTCGGTGCCACCCCCCGCCATAAATAATGATCGGTCCCCTATGAATATGTCACCAATAAATACTATGCCACATGTGGGCTATATTTTCCCCTTGGAAAATAAAAACACGTTGGCTACGGTATATATACTGTAATAATGTTTATGAGTTAAAATTATTTTTAAATATTAAACCCCATACCTATCTTTAAATCTCCATTTGTAATGACTTGGTTATTTTCACAATGCACCATTTGTAATGACGTGTTTATTGCGTTTATATTGTTTATATAAAGTTTACCGCACTTGAAATACCGCTGACTTGTATGTATTGCAGTTTCAGATTTGTACGTATCTTGTCTATGATATAGTGCCGACCGAACGAGATTGGTAAACAAGAAACATGGCTGCTCGAAGGAGCCTAAATTTGTATTTAGACTTGTCGTTTTCGACTATAAATATAACCTAATGGCGATAAGCAAGACTCATAAAAAGGCAAAGTTTTAAACGATTTTGGAACCGGTTTGGCGCAGAATAACCTGGGATATGTTAAGCTATACTGACAGTTTGAACATCGCTAAATACATCGCCAAGTCCGCAGTTTACATCGCGCGAAAGAATGTTGGTCTATTCGGCGGAGTTTTACCTCATGTATGGCAAGATTACTATAGATTACACTATCAAATACTTCGAATTTCTAGTGAAAATACACCGATCACGGGAACCACTTAGACATGTAGAAATGCTAGCGATTTTGGTTTACAAATACTGCTTGTTCGTGCTGTTGTTATTATCGAAGTCCGCAACCATGAGATATCTAAACAAAGTAGGTTAAAATTTGACATTTTTGTAAATCCCTGTATAGTTTATAGTAATATTTAGTCGCCATATTGGGACAATGTGCGCATGTCCGTCTCCATCTTGTCCCATATTTCTGCTAATGTGCTAATGATCAATTAACCAATGAAATATCTTCAGTTGTCATATATTATTAAAATAAAGGACTGTCCAATCAGAGGCCTTTCCCCAAATCTGGGGAATATCCGACATCCGACTCACAGACGTTCTCTCCTGCGCTTCGTCGAGAATAACATCTGCACACAGGCTAATAAAGTAGAGCTAATACAACTCGTCGCGCAAACTGGAGTGGTATGAATGCTTCCCAATACGCGTTAGAATAACTATAGAGGTCGGCAAGTGATAAACGAAACATGGGAAGCGTGCAATCAACGATTGTCATTCCTATATATTCATACATAATTAGCACAAAATTTGGTGGCCATATTAACAGCAAATTCAGTCGCGCATGCGTAATACCCATGTCCAAAATTTCTGGCCATGATGTATAAACAGAAAAAAATATCACAGTTTCATAGCCTTCAAAAAAACACGTCCACTTGTTATAATGTTAGACTGTTACAGCTCATAAATTGAGTAAACGGCAGCGTTCAATTAGCTTCAACCTGAGCGGTTTTGTTCTTTCATCAATTTGATCCTTCACAAAATACCTTGGCTGTCCATGGCACTCAAATAAATCGAAAAGTTGCCAGAAACAGAATAGTATTAAAAAAAAACATTGCTACTCAATTTCCGCAAAACGCCAAAAAGGGTGTCCTGTAACCTTAATTTAATTTTTGCTGCAGGGCATCATCGGCTTTCGCAGGGCAATTCTAGCAGACCCCCCCCAATTAAAAGGGGCTAGTTTCGCCCCTGCCGACACCATCTGAAGAACATAAATCGCAGTCGCAACGCATATCGGGAAGGAAATCCGGCTGCAAGTACCATATCATACTGGCTTCTATTTTTCATTGACATATTTTGTATTTTCGGCTGCAGGACGCAGAATTATTTCGGCATAGTTTGATTCATAACACACGATTACATGAAATAGCTAATAAAATATATAGAGTTCGTCCGACCATGCTTGCAAGCTAGCAAGTACCACAGCAATGTAGGCCGGCTGCCATCCCATTTTTCCGATATTAGCACTGTCTTATAAACATGCCGATCAGTCTTAAAATTTGGAGATTTTCTTAGCACTTTTACGCGGTGCCAGATCATGGTAAAAATGCAGTTTATTTTAACAACATCTGCGCTTATTATCGAATTGGACACTGAAAACCAAAGAGCATTCAAAACGATGCAAAAATAAGCACCAATCACATGCAGTTTAATTTAATTAAATAATACATTTCGAAAGGGAGAGCGTGTGCAAATTTCTGCCAAGTTTCTGCGCGCCTCTTTACGTTAACTTTGTTGCTCAAAAGCCCCTTTGCTCCACTGATTTAATTTGCACACGATGGGAAAGTTGCAAATTGCACAAAAGGTTTTTATTGAGGACTGGGTAACGTTAACGTCTGCTATTAAAAATTGAACATACCTTAAAAGACAGCCGATTTTCCTTTCTCGCACGTCTCCTATTCTTCTAGTCTTGCTTAGCGTTCGAAAGACAATTAATGTCGAGAGAAGGAAAGGGCGTCTTTTTATAATCGGCAAAGGAGCGTTATTTCGATTGTACCTTGGCACAGAGTGAGACGAGAATTAGTGTAAATCAAGAAACGAAATACGCCCACTTTTCGCTCGTGTCAGGTTGACTCCGCTTTGCATAAACCGGCATTACTTATATCCAATTCAATCTATCCAATAGGAATTGTTAATTTAAGCCTGCCATGTTTATTTATAAAAAATGTCGAAAATGTGTTCAATGCATGTCGAATCAGTGGTCGAATCTATCTTGAAAATCCGAACTTCAATAGACCTTTCCCCTTTTAAGTGAGATTTTGATCTAGACATGTCTGGACAAAAATTTCAGCACAGCTTGAAAGAGCATCACAAAATTAGTAATATTCCGAAGTTTCGTTGCGAAATGTTGTAAAATGCGGCGGATATTATAGCCTTGCGAAGTTTGCCGTTTTTCAGTCATTTTACATTACAAACGGGAAATTGATAATCAGTTTGATCAAACTGATTATCAATTTCCCATTTGTAATACAAAATGACTGAAAAACGGCAAACTTCGCACGGGCTATATTATCCGCATTTTACAACATTTCGCAACGAAACTTTGGAATATTACTAATTTTGTGATGCTCTTTCAAGCTGTGCTGAAATTTTTGTCCAGGCTAGTCTAGATCAAAATCTCATTTAAAAGGGGAAAGGTCTATAGTGGCGGACATTTAACAACGTAAAATATCAAAAGCTCGAACCTTCGCCTCCTCCGTTTCGACGTTCTCGGAAGGGAATTTGCACAAAATTGTTGAAAATTTGGAATAATTGGGGGTAAAACGTAATTTCTTTCTCATTTCCTTTGTCGAAGATTGCCCCCTCCCCCCTGAATTTGCCCAACACTTCACAATAAACACACGCTTACTTTATTAAAATTATAACAACAAGTTTAATACTAAATAAATCACAATCTCTTGCATTGTCCACGGTATAATCCCATTAGAACACTGTTCTTTCACACAAGAAAAGAGATTAAGAGAACCCCTACAAACAATAAAAAATGCGAATACGTAATAGCTCCGTACCTAGCACGGATTGAAACAGGTTGGAGTATGGCGTGGTACTACCAGCATGGATTGTAAAATAACTGGATAGGAAACTTCCTGACGTCATTGACCTCATCCTTGTTGAAAAACGTGACGTCACGCGTATTGCGAATATTACCAAAGTTCTCGGCATTTTTGTTGCTTTGCTATATTTTCCACTTTAAAAGGGTGATATTGAAGTATAAACTGGTCTAATTATTTTAAAAACATGCCTAAACCACGACAAAGTATTCGAGGTAAATGTTTTTTGTCTTTGTTTTGTATTTTTTTACGTTTGTAGCTACGAAATTGGCGTCACAAATTTTAACGAAATTTGCAATGTATTTTTCACTCTTTAGTGCTTGAAAATTGAAATATTTGCTAAAATTGACTGGGAATACTTAGAGTTTTCATCGTAGAATGGCGTGGTTATATTTATTTGATCCTCGACTAAAATGTTTAGCTGTATTATTGCTAAACATGCCGTTTTTGAGAATTAGGTTCGCAACTAGGTTGGGACATCCAACCACGCTCCTTATCCATTTATTTTATTATCCATGCTACCAGGTACCATCATTAATATTATAAAGGTTGTTCCTGATCTGGTACTGCTCCTGATTAATTAATTGCTGCCGCAGCGAGCGAGCCTTCAGCGAGCGAGCAAGGCAGCAGACCTAATTGATGTAGAATTTTTTAAATTTTGCCTTGGCGCATTGCATTGTGGTCAAATATTAGATAGACCCACAATGCTATGCGTGAATCAACTTTACCTGATATCTCTCAACTCTATGACTTTGCATGGTTCATATCTTCGGTT
Organism: Paramuricea clavata; assembly: GCA_902702795.2. NCBI lineage: Eukaryota > Metazoa > Cnidaria > Anthozoa > Malacalcyonacea > Plexauridae > Paramuricea > Paramuricea clavata. The sequence goes on along the minus strand of CACRXK020010691.1, from coordinate 5,942 downwards.
CGGCGTATGCTATGAAGACAAAAATACTACCATTCGGTTTTGTGAAACAAAATCTCGGCCTAATTCCCCCACTAAACGATAGTTTTAGTCAAATGTATATTTATCACTACTGCACCTAAACATAAGAAACTTAAATTAAAGAATAAAGTCGACTCTCTTCAAACTTTTCTAAATATACTGAAATTACAATTTTCACGGATAGTGCTTACTGAAACTTGGCTTACGACATTGACATAGACTATAACATACCAGGATATAGCAGCATTTACTTAAACAGGAAAGCTGATAAATCTGGCGGCGGAATTTGCGCATTTATAAGAGATCACAATGAATTTAAAATCCGATTTATTGAAATCCTAAACCATAATATTCCTAGTGTTATAGTCGGGATTATTTATCGACCACCCAATAACAAATATGATGAATTTGAAAAATCTTTACGTGAAATCCTATCAAAAGTAGATAGAGAAAACAAACCTTGCTATCTAATGGGATATTTTAACACTGATTTACTCAAGTATGAAAACTGTACTTTTGCAAACAGATTCTTCAACCAACTAACATCCTCTGCGTTTCTCCCCCTTATAACTAAACCAACGAGATTAACTGAACATACAGCAACCTTAATTGACAATATATTTTGCAATCAAGTAAGCTATCAACAACAAATTAGTGGAATATTATTTAACGATTTATCGGATCACCTACCAGTATTCCAAATATGTCTAGATTATAACCAAAATCAAGTTGAAAACGGTGTTAAGCTAAGTAAAACTCGACCAATTAGTCCAGCGGAAAAGTAAAAAATCATGCACTTTGTGAAGATGATAATAACATGATAATGAATCGATATGGAGGTATCACCAAAATTGATGCTGACGGCTTAAAATTTAGGATTTCTTATATTCTCTTACTAAACTCTATTACTGTTTAAAATTGTGAAATTGCAGGTTCACATATAGCAAAAATGACTTGCATGATTAGAAAGCTTACAAAAAACTACATATAAGACTTTTAAACGGCTGATTGATTTTCCAAGCGGTTTTCCAGTTATTGCTATTTAAAGACGTGAAAGACGTGATAAATAGGCAAAAATCCCGCCAAAGTCCTGGACACTAGCCCTAAAACATATTTTCAACCGCTCGTAACTCCAGAGGGGTTGGAAAATAGAAGTAAGTGCTTAAATGTTTTATATGCAGTTTTTTGTAAGCTTTCTAATGACGCGTGTTATTTTTGCTATATGTGAACCTGCAATTTCACAACTTTTAATTGTATAAGAGTTTAATAAGAGAATATAAGAAATCCTAAATTTTAAGCCGTCAGCATCAATTTTGGTGATGCCTCCATATCTAAGATTCATTATCATGTTAAAGTCTACACTTCCTGTGAATTTGGTGCTTTCTTCACAAAGTGCATGATTTTCTCAAATATCTGTGCATATCCGCTGGACTAAATGCCTGATGCAGCACGAGAATCCTTTGTTAATGAATTAAATAATCAAACATGGTCATCTACACTATCAAAACCTGACGTTGAAAAATCTTATGAAGAGTTTCAAAAAACCTTTCAAGGAATTTTCAACAAATATTTTCCAGTAAAAGTGGTTAAATTAAAAGACAACATATGCCCTAAGAAACCATGGATAACTAATGGACTAATAAAATCCACGAAAACGAAAACTAAACTATACAGGAAATTTCTATGCAAGCCAACAGAATTTAATTTAATAGAACGAAGTATAAAATATTCCGAAATAAATTAAACCATCTTATAAGAGTCTCCAAGAAAAGGCATTTTCAAAAACGGTTAAATCGGATGCCAAAGCTGATTTGAAAAGTACATGGAAAATACTAAATGAATTAATTTGCAAAAAAGGAGAGAGAAAACAGCTACCTTCTCGGTTTCCTCTAGAAGATGGCAGTGAAATAAACAGTCCAAACATAATTGCGAATAGATTTAATGAATTTTTTGTTAATGTAGGACCAAATTTAGCTAAGAAGTTCGATCACAATTCTATGAAATGCCTCTATGAAATCTAAAAGCAGCTGCGGAATCAATGGAATAAGTTCCAAACTTATTAAACACATTTCACATATTATTTCAATACCACTGTGCCATGTTTTCAATCTATCCTTCACATGTGGTATTATACCTCGTGAGTTAAAAATGTCGCTAGTTACACCCTTTTATAAGACTGGTGACAAAATAAATTTACGAATTATAGACCTATCTCATGAGGTCTTACCATGTTTTGGAAAAATACTAGAAAAAATAATGTTTAAACGATTAACACCCTTCATCACTATGACAAACAATACGGATTTCGGAATAAATACTCAACAAGTCTCGCAATGATTGATTTAGTTGACAAAATATCTACTGCAAAAGAAAACGGCCGGAATATACTATTGGTATCTTCCTAGATCTTTCTAAAGCATTTGACACTGTAAATCATAAAATCTTATGACAAAACTTCATCATTATGGAATTAGAGGTATATGCAATGATTGGTCTGTAAACTACTTGACTGACAGAAAACAGATAGTTAAATATAATGTAACTTACTCAACTGAAAAAACGATCAAATGTGGAGTTCCTCAAGGAGCAGTTTTGGGCCCATTACTTTTTTTTATATATCAATGATATACATTGCTATAGTAATCTTTCGTTTATAATGTTTGCAGATGACAATTTATTTCGTCCAGGAAAAGACCTAAAGGCCGTTTTCCACTAGGCGAATTTTTTCGCGCGAACAGATAAAAAGTAGGAAGCGATCCTACTTTTTCGCCGCGAATTTTTTCGCCGACCAATCACGTTGCCGGATTTCGGTTTTCGCTTCGCGTCGCGCGAACAAATTCGCCTAGTGGAAAACGGCCTTAAAACAACTTGAAATTGAAATAAATCATGAACTTATACTTGTGCAAACCTGGCTTAAGGATAATCAGCTTACCTTAAATATTAAAAAGACTAACTACATTATATTCAAATCATTCAGGAAAAAACTTAACGCAAATCTAACCTTTAAGATTAATGATAAAATTATACAAAATGCTAAAGAAACTAAATTCCTTGGTATTATGATCGATGAACACTTAACGTGGAAAAGTCATATTGATTATATAACTAAGAAATTATTAAAAGTAGTAACATTCTTTGTAAAATTCGTCACTACCTAAATAAAAAACATTTCATAACTCTATATCATACTCTTGTTTACCCAAATTTATATTATACGGTAATATACTGCATGTGGCTAGCAACTACAAGACAAGATTAAAGTCAGTATCAACGATACAAAAAAAGATTCTGAAAATAATATCATTTTTGCCTTATACTTTCTCATCTTCAACCCTTTTTTCAACGCTAGAAATACTAAAGATTAATAAGATAAATGCTTTTCAAGTTGGTTTGTTCACATTCGACGCAGTAAAAAATACACTACCACCTCAATTTGATTCACTTTGCATAAAAAACAATGTTATTCATTGCCATAATACCAGAGGCTCAGCCTCTATGAAATTACACAAACACTACAAAAAAAAAAAAACTATGGACTGTATTCCAATGCTTGCAATGCTACAGAATGATCTGTGTCATTGCTCATATTCATGATAATTCGAGCAGCTCTATTTTGGGAGTTTTTGGAAGTCGTTTCGATTGTGTTTCACCGAACACATCCCATACTTCACAGCAGCATGAATCGAAGTATGCGTGGGCGAATAATAGCATTGTAAACGGAAAGAAGCATTTGCCTGTCAACAAAATCCTTTAAACGTCTAAGAGCAGAAATTCCTGATGTTATTTTCCTGCAAATATTTTCCGGTGTTAACCGTTCCACGACAAATGCTGGTCGTCTGTCACTCCAAGAGTTTTAATTTACACTCATGCACTTGTTTAATCTGTTGTTTTCAATTACCACATTTGGCTGCAAATTTGAAATACTTTTAATCATTTGTTTTGAGCCAATTAACATAAATTCAGTTTTCGCAACATTGAGGCTAAGTTTATTTGCAATTAGCCATTTTTTTAGGTTTTCTAAATCAGAATTCATGTAGCTTCAAGACGAGCTCGAGTTATCGAGTCGCCAGAACGGCAGAAGCTGTCAGGTTTGTGTCGTCAGCAAATAACCGAGGTTTTGTTTTTGATAGCCATTGGGGCAAATCATTGATGTACAATAAAAAGAATAATGGCCCTAAAATAGATTTAAATAGGCCTTGTGGCACACCACATCTAATCACTTTCTCCGATGACAAAAATCCATTTATTTGGCATTTCTGACTTCGATTTAAGAGATATGAATTGAGAAAAGATAGTGCCTGGCCTTTTATACCGTACAGCTCCAATTTCCTCAATAAAATTTGATGGTCGACTGTATCGAATCATTCGAATGCATTTTTTAAGTCAATTAGGGCAACCAGGTTAAACATTTTTCTGTCTAAATTCACATATCAGTCATTTGTGCAATCAATCAAATCATGTAAACTATAGCCAAAGCCATACATTTCGCCGAACATAACTTCGGCTCCTTTGGACATATCTTTTTCGTAATAGTCTTATTCGAACCAGAATCCAAAACACTATTTAGAGTGTCGTAAAGTGTTATTTTCACGTTTGTGTCTTCAGATTTTCATCTTTTGTTTCGGTATTTACAGAATATTTATATTTTAGAGCGGCCCGTGAAACGTGGGGTCTGGATAAACCGGAAATCGATTCTGCATGCTATTCGATTCTCTTTATACACGGGCGCGTGCGTGCGAGTAAAAACCTGATATTTTGAAAAATTCAAAAATAAAAAGTTTTACTTGCCGTATTCAAACTAAACTTTCTGCATGAAAGCGCTTGAATACAAGGAGTATTTTACTCACATTGACTCTGAGAAAATTCTGAAGAGTTTAGAAGATATTCAAGTTTTTTTTCTCGATATGAAATACAGAATGTTTTTTGGCGAAGCGGTGAGTAAATATACGAATTTAGATCGGCTGCTCATGTTTTAACTAGTACTTAATAAATGTGTTTGTTTCATTAAAAGAGCATCTTAATATTTACATGAAGTTCATTCACAAATTATGAACGTAATGAAATGTAATAAGAATAAAACAACTCAAAAAGTGTAAACATTATTTGAGGTGGCATAGCCCTACAAAAAGTGACTATGGGGGCATTTGGGGGCTCTGCCGCAATCTCACGAAAAGGCAGCATTCACTACCTCTAAGGTAACCTAGTAAATAATATATTAAAGACATTAAAGAGAAATACTTACATGTGAACTTCACAACGATGGTACCTGGCAGTACCAGGAAGAACCATTATGATGGTACCTGGTAGTACCAGTCCAGCGACAGCTTAGGGAGTTAGGGAGTACGTAACCCCCCAGCCTCTGCTAATCCAGTAATTACGGGAACCACTCAGTATTTTAAGAGAGTATTTTTTGAGAACGTCTTAGTTGATAAAGTTCTGCTAACTCTGAGACATTTACAAACTTCAAAAAGTACAGGTTTGGATAATATTTCTGCCAAAATATTAAAAATTGCTGCAAACATTATAGCTCCCTCTCTAACATATATATCCAATCTGTCACTTTCCACTAGGATATTTATAGATGATTGGAAAAATGCACAAGTAAATCCAATTTATAAGGAGGGAAGTCGTCGTAATATGGAAAATTACAGACCAATTTCTATATTACCAATATTAAGCAACTGAGTATTTGAGAAAGAAGTCATTTTCAACAAATTTATCAATATTTTAATGTAAATTCACTTTTATCGAAATTTCAATCTGATTTTCGCCTAGGTTATTCCACGTTATCAGCTCTAATCCAAATGTGTGATAATTGGTTTGAAAATATGGACAACGGAAAACTGACTGGTGTTGTCTTTTTAGATATTCGCAAAGCATTTGATTCTATTGACCATGAGATCCTTCTTGAGAAACTGAAATTT
>CACRXK020010690.1:0-13948 GCA_902702795.2 Paramuricea clavata | reverse complement strand
TTACAACAAGTGCACTACGATTATAAAAATCATCCCTAGTTGTTGCTCGATTTTTTTTCAATAGGTTTGTTCTGCACGATATTGTTTTTGGATTCTTTCTGTGCACGAATTTTTGCACGCGATACAAATTAATACGGCAAAATTTGCAAATTTCGCATCTTGCTCGCATTATACATAGGACTGCACCAGTCGAATTTACAGTTGCGGTCGACCGTAAATAGGAACGTCGAATTTAATCGTTTTCGACGTCGAATTTTGAATGTAGATGATAATTCAGTCCATTGAATGGGTGATTCCAGCTGTAGACGGCTAAATTTTGATCAAGGCAAGACGAACAAACTCCAACACCACAGCTCGAAAGAGCGTCTTAGAACGAGTAAAACTGCAAAGATTGGTTGCTAAATGTTTTAAATGAAGAAAGTAGAGCCCTGCGTGAAGTTCGCAAATTTTGTATATATGCGTATTACACGCGGTAAAAATAACCACTTTCGGCTCAAAAATGGTTTATATTTTTCCCGCGCGTAATGCAAATATATACAATATTTGCGAACTTCACAGGGCTATATTTTCCTCATTTTACAGTGACAATTCGCGACAATACTTTACAATTTTACTCATTTTACGATGCTCTTTTCAGCTATGATAATGGATTTCGTTCTTATTGTCCAGATCAAAATTTCGTCTGTACCCGGAATCATTCATTCAAAACACGACGTTTGAAACAGACCTGAATTCCTGAAACACACAATCCATGCACGTGTAGAAGTAGAAAATTATGCAAATGTTGCAAAAAAAGAACAGTCAAAGAGCAAGTTTTATTTTTCTGTGTTTGAGGGAAGAAATGAAGAATATGAAAGGAATATTCCAGTGTACTGTATATCTCAATGGTTGTACTGAAATGACGCCTCATGCAAGGGACTATTTTTTTCTGCATGTCGCCATTTCAACGCAATGTCGCGATCAACCTCGTACCCAGGATCTTTCCTTAAGGAGAGACCCTGGGAACGAGGTTGTGTCGCGATAAGGTCTGTTTCAAACGTCGCGTTTTGCATAGCTTGAATTATGCATGTACATGCAAAATTCGACAACTGAAACAATTAAATTCGACCTTTCTAATTACGGGGTCGACCATTTCAGACGTCGTATTTTGCATGTGTCGAATTTAATTTGGACGTGGCATTGAAGACTTCATGTAGTGGTATTGAAATGTCACACGTTGCTATTTTGGGGGAAAAAATCCATTGTGTCAAAAAGGCTAAATCCGTAGAGAAATTGAGCGCGCGCACATTTACGCTCGAAGCTGAAACTAAGTCTCGACTGAAGACAAAGACGATTTTCATAGCATAAATATTTCTTCTCAGACTAATTTATTCGGTTATCTTTTGAAAAGCAATACAATTTTGAGAATGTGGGAAATGGCATATGCAAAATTTCAGAGTGGAAATAAGGTGACACTGACAGTTTTTCAAAATGACTTTCCAATTAATTTAATGCTTAAAATCGCATTTCAGGGACTTTGGATTTCCACATTTTCCCGGGGGAGCATGCCCATGGACCACCCAAGTTTGTTTTCCGCCTTCAGTGTTCGCTTTGCCCCCCCCCCCTCAAATAGTGACCTTTAAGCCGGTTTTCCACTAGGCGGAATTTTGCGCGCGGAGCGGAATTTCCCTTTTTCTTTTCTAATTAGTTCCACCCGAGAAATCACAAGACAAAGACAAATTCCGCTCCGCGCGCAAAATTCCGCCTAGTGGAAAACCGGCTTAAGATCTGGGACGGCAACGTGACGACGACTTAATAATTAAAATTCCACGGGAGATTAAGACGTCGTTCACGGAGTTTTTACGTCTTGTGTACAACGTTTGCATTTTAGTACGTAAGAAGTGGATACCCAGCAAATTGGTTCAGTACATTTGGAGTTATGCTCAATAAAAATGCTCTGTTTTGATTTCTTCAAGCTGTTTTTTAAATAAATTTCCTTAAAAGCTTTCCTTACAATCATTTATTTGAATGAATTTGTTTTGGCCGTCGTCGTCGCTTTGCCGTCCTATATGTTAATTTACGCCAAAGGTCTCTAATAAAGCTCCTGCTACGTGATGGAGAAAAATCTAGCAAAATCTATGTCCACTAGATGAGCGAAATTGGCAAAACATTGTTGGAAAACCTCTTCAATTATAAAATAAGTCAGAGAAATACCTCAAACTTTGGGTTGTATGCTATATGTTGTATATAGCAAATCCAGCTCTCGTTCTCCGTATTTATCTCTAACTTGACCTTTCACTCAGGCCTTGCTTATTTAAGTGTTGTATAGTGCTGAAAAGAAAGTGTATTTCATATTTCTTGCTCTTGTTGCAGGTAAAAAATATTTCACTTACCATTTTAGTTATGGATTTGTAACCTTTGAAGATATTGAAGTTTGCAAGCAACTTATCAAGCAGGTACCCTTGCTTTCACCTAATTTATTCACCTTTCGCCTAATTTTCATAAGGTGTATATATTTTATCCAGGTGTTATTGGGAACTTCCTTCTCATCATGTGGGATGCATGTGATACATGCATGGTAATTGGTTAACAATTTTCTTGTCAAATGCCCTCAGGAATGGGCGGAGAGGACATCATGGAACATGGAACCATTCCATTCCAACAAGTTCATTCCCTCTCCTAATTAATAGTAATTTCGATTAAATACTATGTTTCAACTTAATGCAGGGCTCTATTGAATATCAAGGCAAAACACTCCGAGTTCGACCTGCTGTCAGACGAAAGGTATACTAATCCCTATAACCTATACATCATAAAACATATTAGTCTTTCACATTTGAAAGTAATGTGCTGATAATCAATGATATAAATCTAGGTTTAATATACTTGTATCTTATACGTGTATTCATATAATTGTGCATATATAGTCACTTGTGTTGTATTAGATGTATTTAATAATGGCATCCTTCAGGTCTCAACGTCTGCATGTGTCGGCCTATAATTTCCACAATTTCTTTAGTTTTTATTAAAAAAATTGGCATATCCATAACGAAATGATTGCAGATTCAAATGTATCTGGATATGTTTGGGCGGGGCCTAACCATATGAAATGTCCTGTATACATGGATCAGGAATCCCACAAATTGTGAGACCGCACCATCCCGCGCGTAAGCAAGCGATTCGCTCGAGATTTTAAAAATATGCAATTATTTATTAAGTGGAAAATCTCGCGAGGAATAGCAAAACCTCGCGCGATGGTGCGGAAAATCCCACGATTTACGGGGTTCGTGATCCATGTATTACTGGATTAATGTTAGGCTATTTATAATTAAACAACATCAGTTTTAATCAGTAATTCGTTTCATAGACCACATATATATCATATTATATGATCACTGATGACTGTTCTTACAGGGTCAGGGTCAATTTGAAGAAGAAAAACTAAAAAGTCTCGACCAGAAAATGAAAATGTCTCAACCGCAAGGTATGTGTGATAACGTTTTTTCAAGCGTTTGATTTGCGATCCGCAATTTGGCGGGATATGTTCGAAGTAGGGAACAGGCTAAATAGGCAATGGATAAAGAAATGGCAGGATTGGATTCTGGCCTGTGCCCTGTGGACAGACTTAACTCGTAGTGCAATACAAAGTTAGTTTTGATATTAAAGTGCACATATTTGTAATATCTAATACATTTTGAGATGAAATGCAATATATTTTCTTTGTGAAAAACGTCATCTTCATGGTCTTTTATAATTGGCTGTTAAAGTTTCCAAAACTGACGTCATCTCAAAGTCATTTTTGTTGCAACAAAACAATAGAAAACTCATTTGCATTGCCTTAAATGACGTCAGTTCCGGAAAATTTAACAGCCAAAAAGACCATGAATATGACGTTTTCCACAAAGAAAATATATTGCATTTCATCTTAAAATGTACTGGATATTACAAATATGTAAAATGTAAATTTTATAATCTCACTTTTAATGAAGACTTCGTTATTTAATTAAAAAATAATTTCTCTAAGCATTATGACCTGTCCGAATATCATTTTTTAATTATAACAATATAGGATGTTTTATTTTCTAGTAAACATGGCAGACAATATTTATTATGCATGCCTATGGCCAACTGCAGATTGTCCACCTTATCAATACACCCTGCCGGTAAGTACGGTGTGCTGGTGCTTAAAGTAATTGGTTGAACTTATCATACAAGAATACCAAGGGTCGGTTGTACGCAGCGTTTATATTAATTTATTTATTTTATTTATTTAGCTTTGCCAACTAGGGCAGGGTAACCACAACAGAATATGCCAATTACTGTGCGCCCTTTTACCTAAGCCACCCTGTCAACTTTCCCTGTGGGAGGAAATCGGAGTACCCGGAGAAAACCCACGACTTTCCGCAGAGCGTTGACTTTTTACTCTTTTCACACGAGGACTGGGTTCGAGTCGCATTGAGAAAGTTTTCGCTGAGGCTTGAACTTGCGGCCTTAGATGTGAAAGGCAAGTGCGCTAACCACTTCGCTATCTGGTGGACAGCCCTGTCCGGTTTTCGTACAACCGATGCCTGATGTCGACGATTTCGATAATATACAGTATGATGACCAAACATTATACTTGAGATTTCTGTTCAAATGAAACATATCTAAATATATTCTTAAGCAAATAAAGTAAATAATTATATAATATAGAAATAAGGTCGTTCCATGAAAAAATCTCATGCCGCACAGTTTAAAGATCCGAAGTAGTCCTCGTAATTTTCAGGTAGCTAATTTTTGAAAGAATCTGAGAAAACACACCGCGTATCCAAATCGTTTTCGATCGTCCACGCAAATACGGCGCTTATAAGTACGAAAGTCGTTTATTAGTCGTTTATTCATCGCTAACGAATATGACTTGAGTCATCCGTATATCTGTGGCTAAAACATATGGGCGATGTGATAGGCTATAACCAATTTTATGCGACTTAGAGTTGGGATGTCCAAAAAATGTCACCAAATTTTTTTTCGATCACCCTAACTCTAGACTAGCCTGCGAAGTCTACTGTCTTACGGTTCATATTGTTTTTAACTCGGTTTTGATTCACGTATCGGGTATCTTTGCTAGAAAACACGCCTTATATCTGAAATTTTAGTATTGTGTTGCCCAAATCCTTTTACATGAATGACTTCCCTGAATCTTGATATAAATCATAAATGTTTACGCCTTTACGATTGCAAGGATCATTTACGATAATAGGGAGCTTTAGATTTGACTACGAGTACGACTACGAGTACGAGATTCGTCAAGCGAAAACACATGCTGTATGCTTACGCCATCCCGTACTGACGCGAAAAAGTCGTAGCCGTCGCCCATCTGAGAACGAACTTGCGGATAAATCTCGTAGTCCTCACGACGACTTTTCAAAAAAACAAAGAAAGTTGACTTTTTTTTTGTTTTCCAAAAATAATTTCTAGCATTTATATAGCGTTTATCCGGCGCAAATAATATATTAATACTAAATATCTGGCCTGTTTTTAATGTTATGACTTATTTTCACGTTTTGTAGGGGATTTTAGAGTGCAGGAGATTTAGTTTATGAAACTTTTTCTCTCGTTGTTGGTTTACTGCTATAAAAACAACATTTGAGTGAAAACGAAAACGACTACGGTAATTTCCTAGTAGCACACGATCAAATCTCGTACTCGTAGTCGTACTCGTAGTCAAATCTAAAGCTCCGTTATTATATTAACATACATCTGTCCTTTTAATTCCGTTTTAGTACCAGAGTGTAGTATATGTCCCAACTGTCTACTTTCAGGTATATAGTGTTTCGTTACCCTAATTCATCTATCAGCCTGCGAAATGTAATTTGCCATATAGGGCTGACGGCTATGACTAAGTAGGACGTCAACCTTATATACACCGCCAAATTCTTCCTTAACGTGAGTCTCCGCGCATGCGCTCTCCGGATCTAAATTATAGTTCGCGCCAAACAAACTTTTGTCAATCCAAACCCTCGACAGCCATTTGATCAAAACAAAGTTTGTTTTTCGTTTAATTTATTTGAGTGCCTGTCGAGAAATCTTCCAGAAAATTTTGTATTCATCGCCGCGACCAACTGTACCATTGGACCAAATGGACCATTTTGTCATCTGGTTAATATCCGTTCCCTGTATGCTAATTTTTTCCTGTTTTTGCTTTTTTTTATCAACAGCCATGGACAGGTTTTTAATATTTTAAAGAAGGTAAGAGAAATGGCCCTTTCAGTATAAATTACATGTTCACAATCTACTTTCTTGACTTTTTAACATACTATAAAAAATTAAAAATTATGATCACAAATTAGTAATGCATAGCATTATAACTTCATTTTTAGATGCTGTATTATGAATGCAGTTGATTATATTGCTCTCTTAAAGGAAGATTTTTCATCAATATTTTACATGTGTGACATACTTGCAACCATTTTACTATCAATACTCTTTTACCAGGATTATTAAGCATGTGATGTATATTTGTCTATCCATGGATGTGATCCTAACGTGTGTAATCAATGTAAAAATGAAGATAAAGATATATATGCTTTAAATAAAATGATGAACAATGTGTGAACCTATTATCTAATGTCCTTTTTTCTATTTTTGCCTATCAAAATCGCGAAAAAAAAGTCTTGCCGCAGGCCTTAAAATATCTTTTACAGGGCCGTATGTCCGATGACCTTCAGTTCAGTTTTGACTCAGAAATTAAAGTCTGAATGACACAAATGAATATCAGCACAATGTATTAATTCTAAACCGACTAAACGGTAAATGAAGATATTAAATAATTTGTGTCACTCATACTTATTTCCAAGCCAAAATTAACTTCTTGCAAGAACAGAAGTAAGACTTCGACAACTTAAGCCCGTTTTCCACTTCACCATTTCGCTAGCACGTCGCCGCCCCGCGCTCGATCAGCCTACGTTAAAACAACATTTCCATGCAGTTTACTTTTTATACAATACTCAATTGTCCTTTATTTTCCATTTACCATACGAGCCTTACTGCGGATTGATTTACGGTTGGACAAAGCTACAGTTCGGTCGGACACCAATACACTCGGGTCGGACAAACAGTAAACCCCAGTTTCACTTATGTCGGACAGAATGTCCGTTGGCTTCCTCACTACGTCGGACAATTTCACGAATGGGTCGGACAATGTCCGTGCATGACCAACCGATATTTTAAGGTCTGCGAATATTGCATCGAAAAAATTGGGAAATGAAGTACGCGAATAAGGTATACTGTACATAATTGTTACGCGAGGTGAGACCTAAACCAATTATATCTATCAAGCTGTAATCTTTCCGTCGGCGCAGTAGTTCAAGACAATTTAAGATCGTCCTATCCGTCTTTCGCGAGTCAATTTACTTGGATGGATGGTTATTTGAAAATACACATGTTTTCACTAATTTTTATATTATATTGGACATAGCTTGTAAGTAGCTTGTAAGATATACATCTATTTCAATTAAGGTTGTCTCCCGAGCAAAGCGGAAAAGTCGAATACGGGCGCGAAAGGCTGGCTCGTATTCGACTTTTCCGCTTTGCTCGGGGGACAACGTTAATTGAAATAGCTGTATGCATTTCTCTTATGCATATAGACTTCCCATAGGATCAATATTTTCGAAAACGGAAACGAGTATTTAATATCAACTGCTGGCGCCAAAATCGACTTTTTTAACTACGCCAGAAATTATACTTTCAAAACAAAAAAATGAAGAATGTCTAGTTAAATTGTTGCACAAAATTTTAATCAGTCTACTACAGGTGACGCCATCAAAACGTCATGCGCATAACTTGGCAAACACTTCGGCCCATTTTAGTGATGTGGCAGAGTTGCATGTCTTTGTCGCCAGCTGAGTGAGCAATTGTGTCCGTTTTTAGTTAGAACAAGGTATATCTAGTATACCAATCACACTAATCACCATGTATTTAAAGTAGTCTATCTAGAACATCTACAAGATTAAAAGGCAAAAGTCGCTTTGATTGGTTTTGTGGGAGCGGAATAACTGGCAAATGACAAGCTGCCTCTCATCCACCGAGCAGTTTACACGAAGTCTCTGGTGGAGCAAGAGTTAATGATGTATTCAATCTTCCCAGCACTCTCCTCGCGTTCTCTTCGCGCTCAAGTTCGGGAAACTTCAAGTAAGTTCGGTGTAGAGAGGTAAAGCGCGCTATGACATCCCCCGTTTTGTCAATCAGTAAAGTTTACGATTTTACTTAATTTATTTACGATATACATGGTTCTTAGTTATATTAACGAAATGGTATCACATCCAGTACTTTTCAAAAAACATTCTGTCATTTTCAACGACTAAATTACCAGGAATCTTTCCCGACTACTGCATGGCGGGCTATTTCCAAAGGTAGCTGTACTCCTTTCATTAAAAATTCTGTGATGTCTTTACAAATGAGGAGGCACGACTCGAATGGCGATAAACAAACATACCATCCAGCACAAAAGAATCCTATTGGCCAACCAATGAAGAGTAATAATAAGATCCACAAAATTGTCCAAAGAACCCTCATTGCTGCTCTAGAGATTTTTTGGTTTTAGAATTGATTAGTACTGCAAGAAAAAGGAAATGGTCGTCCCAATATCATTGAAGTTTCAAATCACATTGAAGTTTCAAATCACATTACTAAATAAATTTCGTCACCCCCCCCCCCAGTCCAATGTTGTAAACAGCGCCGAAACAACTTTTGGTTACCTGAACAGGACTACCGAGACTATAGGAGTTCCATGGAGCCTAGATCTCGGCCTTCTATTTTTAATTAATTTTAGCGCTTTTTCCCATTACTGAATTACATTATTACTGAATGCTAGCCCGAAAATGACCTAACCTGAGAAGAGAGCCGAGAAAATGTGGTAGACCTGGGCCGCAGGTGTTCCACAGCACTGATTGCGGTGCGAGAATGACAGAGCCTGAGAGGGTGAAAGGTCGAGTACGAACTACCAGGGAGAAAGTATCAACACAGTCAAATGCTTTTTTTAAGTCAAACGCTAATTGTTCACCATGTATCATATAATATTTCTTAAATTTTTGTACTAATACAAGTATTGGCCACTGGTATTGCCCCAACATTCAATATTATAAAGCTTACTTCCTGTATATATTTCATTAACTGCAACAACAATGAAGAGGTTTCTTAATACGAACCTCTGGCTAGCATACAAGACATTAATACAATTTTAACAAATATAAATTGATTTAGTCATGGGACATTGATTATTCAACTAGACCAGACTGACCAAGACCCTCGCTGCTGGTAATCTTCTATGTGGATTTTCTAAGCGATGTGAAGGAATTTCGAAATTGCAATTTAATTCATAGTCCAAAATGACAATACGAATAAACATGACTCCGGCTTGCCGCTTGCGTAAGACCCACTTACTAATAGCGCCTCACGAAAAGTCGTGATATCCTTAAATATAACAAACTACCATAGCATAGCCATAGGGTTTTACTATTTGTGTGTGTAAAGCGTGTAGGAAATACCTTCCTTACCTTATTCAATTCTGTAAAATTTCACGTATCCTCGCGACCAACAACAAATTAAATGACTGATGTGTCCGGATACCTGCCTGCAGATCACGAGAGCTTCCAGGTCACGCGAGTTAAGTACGCACACACTTTCATACCCGGAATGGCTATATATGGTGGACGGTTTAATGCTCATTAATTTAATTAAACCAATAAAATTCAAGACCACCAAACCTCAAATTTTATATCACCTTATTTGGAAGAACATTTGAAAGGATAACTTATCTTGACTATTTTCGTTTCCTCGCTTTGCTTTTGAGATATTTCGGTAAATGTATGGAATTTACGTCACATATGCATATCCACTGGGACTGGGATAGAGCGTCATATTGGTGCGACCGCCACGAATCTATAGTGGTGTTGCTGACATGTTGGAAGGGGTTCTTAAAGTTTCTGCTGATAATATTGCCTATAACATAGAGAAATTGGTTGATCTTCCTTCTGAAATTTGCTCGGACGTTACGAAAGCGGAACGAAAGCGAACGTGACGAAAAACTGCCGCTATTATTACAGTTTCACTTCACGGGTAAAAGCTATGGATTGTTGTTCACAAGCGTCGCAACGATTTTAAAAACGCGAAAATTTTAATAAAAACTGCGATTTATTGGAAACTTGAGTCACACCGAAAACTAAGACTCTTACGACAAAGTCGCAAAGATAGACTTACTGCGATTTTTACGATAGCGATGTCTGCTGCGTTCCGCGACTATTGCGATTTATCTGTGTGACTCAAGTTTCCAATAAATCGCAGTTTTAGTTAAAATTTTCGCGTTTTCAAAATCGTTGCGACGCTTGCGATGCAGTTCTTGCGATAATTACGATTTAATGGAAACCAGGCTTTTCTCCTAAGAGAGGTGTGGGACTCTATATCTTTCAAGAAGGCACAACGTGACCTGTTGAGCGATGTGATTTAGTCGGCGTGAAACTTGATTTTGTTCACAAACTCTTTCAAGTTTGTGCAAAAAGAGTGGCGATAATATATGCCTCAATACATGGGCGTACCGGGTGGGGAGGGGGCTTGGAAGGTAATCCGCCTCGTACCCAGGGTTTCCGCACTTGTGACTCCCTGGGTACGAGGTTGGACAGTAAGAGACTGGTCGTTCAGTATTAATGCTGGCTTAATTAGGGCTGGAGATGCCTGCATGAGTTCGAAGATATTCTGCCCATAATTTCAAATTGCCCTACCCAAATCTCCCTTATGGCAACCTTGTCCTCAGCGGGCCTTTAAAGCAACATAGGTCCTGGGATTGCGAGGTTGCCCTTATGGATCCAAAATATCTCCGACCCTCCCCCACCATAGGCATAGGGGAGGGAAAAAATTAGGGTGGGGGATATTTTCAGTAACGTTACACATTTCTTCCCTTTTCAACTATTTTAACATGCACGCGTCGCGTTTCCCTTTTAATCTTTAAGTACAATCTGCCTCACTAAAAAGACCAAGCGTAAGACCACAAAGACCAAGCCATGGTAGTGATATTTCCATTCTATTGCAAAATCGTTATGAAGGTTTAAACGTTCTAGAATAGTAGTAGATGATGAGCATGCAATATGATGGCAATTAATGAGTTTGGGCGAATATTGTATTGATGACCTCGATATTGACTATGGAGTCAACATTGCGGCTATACTTAGGATATTAGTGGCCGTTCACACATTTAGCCCGCTCAGCAGCTCATTGGACTTCTTGTGGAGGGTCCAAACTTGCACAAAAAAATGAATTAATTACTACCGAAGTGGGGAAAATGCCAGGCTGCTAAGCAAGAAATTAGCTCGAGTTGCAAAACGCGAACCGACCCGAGACCACCTCTCGAGGTGATCTAGTTTCGGTCGATCTCGAATCGGTCTCAGGCTCTCAGCTCGTTCTTCGTTGTCCACATTCGGATCAGTCAGTTTAAATCACTATGCTGTGAACGGCGCCGTAATTTGAGAAGTTGCAGCGGTCGCTATCAGAATAATCCGCCGGAAAGAACATATTCTGACATGTCCTGGTTCACTTCATAACAGTAACCGTAAAATACAGCTGAGCACTCCAAACAGTGAATACCGAAATGGAGCAGCCTGATATCTTTGAGTTATATTTGGAGAACTCGTCTGAGTTTGAAGATCACCGTTGCCGTGGGAATTCGGTGTTTTTCCCACAAGCAGTTATTGTCTATCTTTCTTACGAATTTAACATCAGTTGTTGATCGAATAAATTTATTTGCTAACATTTCAATACATTCATATCACGCTGTTCCGCGCTATACAGATACACATGCCGCTAGTACGCTTGAATTGTTTCAATTACAGTGTTATTATTCTATGTGAAGAAGATCTTTCTAGATTAACCAATAAAAGAGGGTTTATTTGCATGTCAAACACATCCCAACGCAATATCAAATGCAAATTACCATCATTATAGTTTCTCGCAGTGTATATATGCAAAACAGAGTTCTTTGACGTTAGCTGCCTTAGATTATTGCAGGGCGTGAGATGTTATACTGAAACATCAAAGATTCCTTATCATCTGTAGCAGAGCAAGCAGGTAACGATATAATTAAACTCCTAGTAGCCGATTAAAGTTCAAGCTTAATTTGATTTTGTTTCTAATACACTGAAATGACTATTATTTACCAACGATCCAAGCTTTGTCCGAAACCCAGTAGTTACATATACTTTTGAGTTATCCCTATAGTATGTTGCCGTTCCGTCCAGTCTACGGTTCTGACTATACTCATGCAGGCTATATAGCCGTTGAATAAGCTAGGATTCTGTGATGACTGATGTATCGTGTTATTAGCAGATTTTCCGCTATGAGTGAAGTGCGAAATTCATAGTAATGCTACAAAATGGTTGTATTTTGTTACTAAGTTAAATAAATTGATGGTGTATGGCGCCACAATTTAGAATTTTACCTTTGAATTAGTATGAGGAAATGTTACACTGTAGGTTGTGTATGTACTATGTATTTATTACATTTGTCATATCTGCCCCAACTTTAATCATAATATACTTTTATGTCCCATTCAACTCTAATCTTATACACTATTTACCCCAAGACATATAAAGTCGAAATAAAATTGTATATATAGTGAATGCGCCTGCCGGTATATGGAATCGTGACACCTTGCTTCTGGCAGAAACTGACCGCCTGAATTGTGCATATTTCTCTAGGTTTATAAGGGCAGTTCAAGTGTCGACAAAATGAATGTTCTTTGGGCGATCATTTGGTTTCTAGTCCTATTATTTATCGCATGGCCAGTTGGATTTTTCTGTGCCGGTTGGTACATTTGTTGTTCGCCGTTCGAGGCTTGTATATCAGCATGTAAGTCAATCACAGACTTACTCATGAAAGGATTGTCATTTCCACTTAACGTTGCGAAGCATATGGTTGAGGGAAAGACTGGCTGGTAATAATTTTGGGAGTTCTGTATTTCTTCTGTTCATGGCTATATGATGGCATGGGGGAATATTTGCTGTACCTGCTGTTACCGTAGCAACGGTAATTAATTATGAAAAGGACGACATAACAATTACTATTTAGCATTTTAGCACGGCATGCATGGAACTCACCGTTCACTAGACAAAATGTAAGATATATAACTTAAAATATATATATATAGCAATTATATTGGTTATTGTATAATTGGAATTAGTTGTTCTTCTAATCACATCCTATTTTCAGGGGGTTCACTGCTTGTCTATGCACGCTTATCTAAACTAATCTGCAATTCTTTTAATTTTATTGCGATATTGCTTCGCAGACAAATGTGAATGACTCTGATGGCTGTCTCTCGACTTTTCTCGTTATATAAGTATCAATGACAAATGAAATAATTTACTTTTTATAGTAAGAACAACCAAAGTATACGTATGTCCGTCCTGTTTTTGTTGCGTAACTGGGCCTTGGGGTTTCCAAATTCAAAGCCATTTAGTGAAATTTTACTGACTTGATTTGTTCTAAAGTAAAAAGGCAAAACGGGCAGGCACCTTATAATCATTTGCGGTTATGGCCATGGGTTGATTATACAGTACTGATCTCTATACTAACGGACACCCTGACACTTCTCTCGTCCGACTAGACTGCCATAAAACCTCCATGCAGACACCGAGGCTGATGACTCCCGGCACATACAACGTATAATATAAACCTCCAAACATTGGACAGCAAGCTTCGGTCCGGAGGTGCTGTTATGTGGAGGTTTCACTGTACTTCAACTACATTACAATTATACCGATCTAATGACATGCTGTGACGGCACAGACGACGTATACGTCCTCTTGCACAACTGAAGACACTTGCACTGCCTCGGACCATTTGCAATGGACCATTTGCATTATAGACTAAATTTTGATCTAGACAAAAATTTCATCACAGCTTGAAAGAGCATCACAAAATTAGTAATATTCCGAAGTTTCGT
>CACRXK020010689.1:0-17319 GCA_902702795.2 Paramuricea clavata | reverse complement strand
TACGAAACTAGCAAAAAATGTCATTTAATGATAATTTAAAAATTATCAAAGGTGTCAGCTACTTTAAACCTTTGTTAGAAATGAGAAAGTCATATTTAGATGTACAGTCTACATTGGTGGCTGTGCATTGACTATAGCCTGGCTGTGACGCAGTTAAAATTCGTACGAAACTAGCAAAAAATGTCATTTAATGATAATTTAAAAATTATCAAAGGTGTCAGCTACTTTAAACCTTTGTTAGAAATGAGAAAGTCATATTTAGATGTACAGTCTACATTGGTGGCTGTGCATTGACTATAGCCTGGCTGTGACGCAGTTAAAATTCGTACGAAACTAGCAAAAAATGTCATTTAATGATAATTTAAAAATTATCAAAGGTGTCAGCTACTTTAAACCTTTGTTAGAAATGAGAAAGTCATATTTAGATGTACAGTCTACATTGGTGGCTGTGCATTGACTATAGCCTGGCTGTGACGCAGTTAAAATTCGTACGAAACTAGCAAAAAATGTCATTTAATGATAATTTAAAAAATTATCAAAGGTGTCAGCTATTTTAAACCTTTGTTAGAAATGAGAAAGTCACATTTAGATGTACAGTATACTTTAGTGGATACGCATTTATACTATAGCCTGGCTGTGACGCAGTTAAAATGTCTCACTATATAAACGTGGAAAAATGCATGCAATGCGCGTTCTAAACTTCATAACGACTACCAACAAAGGTTACTATTGTTTGTTATAGATATAGCTATTACCTATAAAGCTAACCTTTCAAAGACAGAAAATACATAATTTGTAGCTGCCACGCCTTGCTCATGCATGACGCAGTCAAAATTAATCAGAAAAATCAGAAATTTAGACACTTAAATCACTGAGAAACCAATGGAAAATGAAAAATATAGCTATTGAATGAGCACCACATTTATAGCAAATTCAATTATTGTTAAATACATGAATATATAACATACCTTCAATGTT
This sequence comes from Paramuricea clavata, assembly GCA_902702795.2. Classification (NCBI taxonomy): domain Eukaryota; kingdom Metazoa; phylum Cnidaria; class Anthozoa; order Malacalcyonacea; family Plexauridae; genus Paramuricea; species Paramuricea clavata. The sequence continues at coordinate 16,341 of CACRXK020010689.1, read as the reverse complement.
GATTACGGCGTAAATAAATGTGCCTCGTCCTATAAAGGAAACAAAAAAATATTAGAACATTGAGCTTCATCTAAATTCACCACTACGTTTTCTAATCTTTACAGAAATCGAAGAAACTATTTTGTTGGTTAATTTGTAAATAAACTCACTATTAATTTTGAAACATTAAAATCGCATACCTTCTCACTCCGTCCACTTCTAGATCACAGGCCAAATGATGTAGATGATAGACCGCATTAGTCTCATATGTTGACATATAATTAACTAAGATTCCCAATTATACGCCACGCCTCCAAAAAACTTCTTATGCTAGGAGCAGTCATCTCATTGGACGATTCTAAATGTAATTGACGTTTCAGCAAGAATACTGGCAAAGGATTGGATAACTTTGATCTCTGACGTCACTTTCCTGTGATAATTGCTCGAAACCAAATACAGTACCGTTTCGTTCCTGCGGGGAACGAAACAAAAATTACAATACATTTCATACGGTAAATATCGCGATTTTCAAAAGCTTATTATTCGAAGGATATTCATGTAAACGTCTTCATACTTTGCATACTTACTATTTTTGAGGTGGTCTTTTTAGTGGTTTGGTTCATTTCATAATTTGGGCACTTTTTAACACTCGTCCCCAGTCCACTCATCAACTTCGGAATGGCTAATTAGCCAGACTATGGTAGGACGTGAGGTAGAATAGCCAGAAATAATTTAACCAGGAATAGGGTCATGCCTAGGTTAACCAATAGATTTTACTAATTAGAGTGTATAAGTTTATATCAATTAGGAAAATTTATTTATTCAAAATGTATAGATAGATAGGACTGTTTAAAATGGGCCCTTTATAACATTTGAGCCATCCAGTTACAATTCAGTCATCGGAATGTTCCATTGTCTTAATAATTTTTATTGTCTTGGAAATTCCAATATTCTCGATGCCATCCGATCATTCGAAATTGTTTTGATACATTTATGATGTTATAAAAAAAAAACAATCCTACAATCAATGCAATCATGGAAATGTTTCCAAAATATTCACTCACCAATTCATTTGCTCACACTGACCAAATGTCCAAATTCTATGAAATTTTGATGAATTCCAGCATATTCATAAACTGCCTGTTGAATGCACCAATCACCTTGAGTTTTGGTGCAATTGACCAATCATAGAGAGGTACTGAAGAAGTGAGCAGAAATGGTCAAAAACACGAAGTTGTGGATAATGAACCAATCCCATATTAATCAAAATCTTGAACTCAACAAGTCTAGACAAAATTTTCATCACAGCTTGAAAGAGCATCACAAAATTTTAGAATCATTTTAGAAATTATTATTTTATTTATGAACTTAGAAACGGTTGTTTTCGATTAGTCATAGTTTTTTTTATTATGATTATAAGCATGTTTGGATAAGCGTGTTGTAACTGTAATATTGAGTGTTGTCTAGAAAACGCGTACACGTACACGCGTACATGAAAAACGCGTACATGGAAACGCGTACGTGGTCATGGAAAACGCGTACATGGAAAACGCGTACACGTACACGCGTACATGGAAAACGCGTACATGGAAAACGCGTACATGGAAAACGCGCACATGGTCATGGAAAACGCGTACATGGCCGGAAAACGCGTAACTTTTCCGTGCATGCATAATGATTCATTGAAAACTGAATATTTCTTGCCAACTTCCTTAGATTTTTTTTGCTTTAGGTTTTTGATATTTTCTGAAATTGTTTGACATTCAAAACGGACTTTTTTATTTTGTACGATTTTACTGATGTTCATTTCTCACAAAGCTGTTTGAAATTCATTAAAGTTCCGTTTTGAACCGAATTCAACGTCAGATTTTGCTGATTTCTAACCCCTTTTCGTCAGTAATTAGTCCTTGAATTTGCTGATATATATGGCCTTGAATGTCCTTAAAAAGTTCTTGAATTTGACTCTTCCTCGTATGTACGAACTCTGATATACGTGCGAATGAAGAACGGTTCTTTACCTCGAAATTATTACTTACCACTTATCCACTTGGATGCAACAAGCTTCTTCCATTTCTCGCGGCTCTGGGCCAGGAGAGAAGGCAACACGAGAGGCCCATTTCTTTCAACTCAACCTCCACTGTTCTGCGCCATAATATTTTTGACCTGCCCCTCTTTTTCTTGCCTGCTGTTATCCATCTTAGGACCACTTTCGAGATCCTTTCATTGGGCGTCCTTAGTATGAGACCAGGCCATCTAATTCTTCTCATTTTAACTCTAGGAACAGGTTTTTACAGCCAGTGTTCCTATGCAGGTCCTCACTGGATAACTATTGTGGCCATGCAGTAGATGTTGCATATATCTTCTTTGAAAACAACGATTGTGGAAGGCATTGTCAGTTTTGTCCATGTCCCTCTGTATCACTCTCTATAACACTCAGAAACATACAATAGCACCAACTTCACATTGCTGTTATGCAATCTGATCTTTGTTTTGATACTGTACTGTTTTGACTTCCAGAAGTCAACTGTACATGCGCACCTTTGGTTTTGCTGAGATGGGCCTTGATGTATTTTGGAGCGCCACGTTGTCACTGCTAATAAGACTCCCACGGCATGTAAAGTCCTCGGCTACATTCTCTCTAGACTCACCATCGCGATGGTAATGATACACATCACTTCTGTCTTTTTCTTGTTAATGTGTAGACCAGTCGCAAAGCTAGAGAATCTGTCCATCTTTGTTTTGAGGTGGCTACGAGTGGATAATAGAACAGCAAGGTCTTCAGCGAAATCAAGGAGCGCTTTCCATCAACACGGCGAGACCGGTCAGAACTGTCCCATTGTTGAATGGAATACAATACATTTGGACTTTGGGCCGATTTAATCCGAAAATTTGGATCAATTTTGACGGAGATCCATTCTCGCCAGATTTTCGAGTAAATAGGCCCTCTGAATTCCACGTGGTCGGCCAGATGTTGTTTGCTGTTTGGTTACGGTCTGTAAACCTCTGTCAGCCTTCTGTAAACAATGCGTCTTACCACATGGTGTAGGCCCTTAATCACAGAATAAAGACATACAGAAGTGTAACTTTCATTACAAAACCGTAAGGCGCTTTTTTACCGAAATAGCTGGCGGCCATGTTTTCGATATGTTTTCAGGGGGGTGACTGCCTCTCTTTTGGGCACTTGCTAAGAACATGGCAGTCTGAAAAAATCCCTTATGCACTTTTAATAAGAAGATACACTTCTGTATGTCCTTATTCTGTGCCTTAATACACCTTATGCATAATGACGTCACAAGGCTTGATGCCCGCGAGGAATGCTGGTCTTAGTAGTCATCGCCCGGGAAAATTAAACAATTCAAAATGGCCACTATCGAAATTTTCCCGGGCGATGACTATTAAGACCAGCATTCCTCGAGGGCTTCAAGCCTTGTGACGTCATTATGCATAAGGTCTATTGAAAATATTGCGGTCGAATTACAGATCATTCTCAGAATTACTGTTGCATATAGCATTATTAATCGAACAACATTTTGATTATTGTAGCAGTGTCTGGGACAGCTTATGTAAGGGTTTTGCATCCGAACTTCAAAAACTACAAAATAGAGCTGCACGAATTATTACGGGAATTGATTATAATGTTCTTTCTGCTGAGAACTTGCACAGCTTAAACTGGGATAATCTAAAGCAAAGATTTTCTCAGCAATTCAACGTTTTAATGTACAAAACGAGCATCTTTCAAACAAATTTACTCCAGCTAATACGATACATACAATAACTTTCAAACGTTGTTGGGCAGATGTAGTTTTAGATTGTAAGTGGATCATTACAGTTTGTTACACACAAATACCGCGCTCTCCTATCAAATCTAACGAGAAATGACACACAACATCGAACAGGGGCTGAGAGGATTGACGTTTGTTGAAATTGAAACTGTTTTTGAAACATTTGAAAGTGATTGTAGCTATAACTTGCGTGATTCTGATTCCAAATGATTTGTCCCAAGACCTTTGACAGTTTGACTGAGTCACTCAAGAAAAACTTTACTTATAGAGGATCTGTCGTGTGGAATAGCCTACCTGCATGTTGAAGCAATAATGCTACATCCGAGGCATTTTTTAATACCATGGACTGGTGGGGCATTTGCCCCACTGGGCCCCTTCCGGAAGAGGATCCTCTGCCCCACTACTGAAGAGAAAGAATGGCCTATTACCCCAAAGCCAGGGCCCTAGGACCTGTTTTGAGTAAATAGGTTTAACATTGAAAAGAAATTTAAAAAACAAAATTTGTTGGTGAGCATACTTAAACTTATGTTGTGTTTGAATGTTTAGCATGCAATTTATTACAAATTTCACCATTAAAGCTTTGCCTGAGAAGCTGAGATTTTTTTTTAAATGTGTTCTCAGAATGCAGAAAATGCTATTTCAGAGACCCAAATCAGTTAAAATTTTCCTGGGGGGGATGTCCCCAGACCGCCTAGCTAACTTGTGCCTGCGGGACCTGGCTCACACCTCCGCCCATCACATACTATTGTATTTATTGTATTTAAAACTTCTTTTAAGACGCTGGCCCCATCAGCTACAGACTGGTTTTCATGGGGGGCGTCTACTACACTATATTATACTAAATTAACAAGACTACTGACTATATTACACTATATATTTACAAGAAGAAACTATTACTATTTACCAATTACACTATATACAAAAGGAAAAAAAATAGAATAACAAACTAGATCAATATAACAGCACACACTATTGATAACTGCTTAAAGACGTATTTAAATAGATAAGTACTAGTTTTCGATTTCGATTAACCTCTTGAAAGTATAAATCGTAGGAGCACTCTTGGCATCATAAGACAGACTATTCCATAAGTTAGCTCCTCTATATTTAAAACTCCTTTTTAGAAATTCTTTTTTAGGTTTTGGAATTGAGAGGTCAGTATCATATCCTCTCAAATTATAAACATTATGGTCACTCCGTGCAGAAAATGTTTCGCGAAGGCACGGGGCTGTGCCATTTCTAAGGATGTTGTATACCATAACCGCCTTGTTGAATTTAAATCTGGTATCGAGATTTTTCCAATTGAGCCATTCAAGGAGTTCAGAGGAATTGGTATCATAGTTTGCTCTCGTCAGAACCCTTGCTGCTCTATTTTGAAATCTTTGCAATTTTTGTTTTAGTAACGCCCCACAATTATCCCAAAGGAGAGAGCAATAATCAAAATATGGTTGAATTAATGCTTTGTAGATGGTGTGCAAGATCTCATTTGGGACAAATGATCTAGTGCGTTTTAATATTCCAATTCCTGCACTAACTTTTTTACAGATTGAGTTAATGTGAGTTTCCCAACTTAGGTGTTCGTCAAGTTCAACTCCCAAACACTTAAATGACCGAAAACGAACCAATGGTTTGTTATTAAAAATCACCAATTTATTGCCAATTTTGTTCCGAATATTATATGGCGAGCCTATAAACATAAATTTTGTTTTAGTAGCATGGTGTTGCAATTTGTTGTCCGACAGCCATTTGCTAATATTTTTCAAATCAGAATTCAATAGATCTACCAATTCATCATAGTTATGAGATGAAGCATATATCTGTGTGTCATCGGCGTATAAACCCGCCGTAGTATATTTTAAATATTTTGGCAAATTATTGATATATAATAGGAACATCAAAGGACCAAGAATTGATCCTTGGGGCACTCCACTCTTTATTGTTTTACGGGAAGAGAAATGATCATTAACACAACAGACTTGCTCACGGTTTGTCAGATAAGAACCAAACCAATTTAACTCATTATCATAAATACCAAACTGATTTTTCATTTTAGACATTAAAATTTCATGATCAATAGAGTCAAATGCTTTTTTAATGTCCATTGAAATAAGGCCAGTTATTTTGCCATCATCCATGCTTTCTAACCATTTGTCACACATTTGGATAAGTAAAGATAAAGTTGAGTGTTTGGGTCTAAATCCAGATTGAAATTTTGAAAGAAGTGAATTTTCAGATAAATAGTCATAAAGTTGCTTAAAAATTTCCTTCTCGAAAATTTTACTAACAACAGGAAGAATAGAAATTGGACGATAGTTCTCACATTTACTTCTGTCATCAGATTTATACATTGGCCGTGTACACGTGCTAATTTCCAATCAGTAACAAATATGCCAGTACGTAATGAAAGATTAAAAATTTTTGTTAGAGATGGGGCAATTATATCAGCTGAGATTTTGAGAACCCTAGCTGGAATTTTGTCAATTCCAGTCGATTTCGATACTACCAATTGTTTTAAATTGTTAAGAACTTGCTCATCACTTATAACAGAAAAACGAAAAGTTGTATCAAGCCAATCATTAGAGTCTCTATTTTCCGATCTCTGAAAGCTACGTTCATTTTTTTCTATCTCAATAGCTAGGGAAGGACCGATGCTAACGAAATAATCATTTAATTGGTTTGCAATTGAAACTTTGTCGGTGAAGACATTATTATCACTCCTTATTTCATTAATGATAGTAGATTTTGAATCTTTTCCTAACAAGTTATTGATAAGTGACCAGCTCTTTTTAATGTTCTTATTCAGTAAACACTCAGAAATTTTTGTATTATAATAGTTAGCCTTAAGTTTTTTAATTTCAGCATTAATTTTATTTCTAATTGTTTTAAACTTTTCCCAATGTAATTCCGAATTACATTTGTTGAACATTGCTTTATTAAAATCTCTTTCTCGCATTAACTGTTTAATGGAGGCAGTTATCCATGGGATTCTCTTAGTTCTAATATATTTCCTTAAAATTGGCGCGTGTCTATCAAGTACCTCAAGAAATAAGGATTTCCAAACAAACCAGCTATCATTTGGATCATTAAAATTATTTGCATATTCCCACGGAATGCTTGATAGGTCTTCCAAAAATAATCTTTCATTAAAATGCTTAAAATTTTGAACTTCCTTGGAAATCCGTTGACCCTTATGATGAGCCATTTTTTTAACTACATAAATTAAATTATGATCCGATATTCCAATTTCAAGTACTCCGTGACTATAAACACTATCAGAATTATTCACTAGAATTAGATCAATTTGAGTTGCAAATGATTTAGTGATCCTTGTACGCACATCAATAATTTGCTTAAGTTGGTAGAGCGAACAAATACTTTTTAATTTTTGTGTATGATTGTCCATCGGAGATTTATTCCAGTCACAGTTTAGATCACCTAGAAGAATTAAGTCTTTATTTTCTACATCACATTGTTTAATGAAATTTTCAAAGCTGTCGAATAAATTCACATTTGAATTCGGTGGTCTATACCAAGCGCAAACTAAAAAGGATTTACCATATTGTCTATGTACTTCAATGCACACCATCTCAAGATGCTTAGGAATTAGTTCATTGCGCGTTCGAAATGAAAAGCAGTTTCTGATATACAACAAAACACCCCCACCGTGTCTGTTGCGATCCCTTCTGCACGTAACGTATCCTGGTATTTTAATTTCATTATCATAAACGGATTCATCAATTTTAGATTCATTAATCGCTAAAACATCTAAAGGATTTTTTCCCAACATTATTCGAAGCTCATCGATATGTTTCAAGAGGCTAGGGGGGGAGGACAAGGAAATTGGGCCCTTTGGCAATTTTACCCCACCACTGAAGAGTCCTTAAAAAATGCACTGGCTACATCTGTAGAAAATTATATACATTGTTAGATCTGAGCATAGTCAATAGAATAAGAAGGTTAGGGAACTCGATACAGGCGTAATATACCTCATTATCTATGTTTTTGTCTTGATTTATGCAAAAAATGGTCGCCGGTTCATCATCACGTGTGTGTTGTATTTAACCAGGGGTGCCAACCCCCTTATCCCCCTTCAAGTTTCGCCCCTGTTTGCAAAATTACCATACACACGTGCATGATGATGAACCGACCATTTCTTGCATAAACCAAAACAAAAAAAGAGATAATGAGGTCTATTATGTCTGCATCGAGTTTCCTAAACTTCTTATTCTATTGACTATGGTCTGACCGAGAGGAGAAGCGGTGTTTTACAATATATTTTACAATTTATTACATATTATCCGGCACCAGTGCAGCTAGGATTTATATTCTCAGTTAAGCCATCTTGTATCAAGAACTTTTTAAGGGCCTTGTTTACGGACCTTGTTGTTTTGGGCCCCCCCTTTTAAGCTGGGGCCCCGAGACTCTAACCACTAGTTAGCTAGAGAGTCCAAGAGTTGCCGAGCATAAACCACAAGTTCTTGTATGTATTCTTTGCTTGCACATGACGTCACTACCTGTCATTAGGCGCCATCTTGGTTGATTTTAAAGTTTTGTCCAGCCGTTTACATCGAAATAGTTGAGTTACTTTAATATTTTTGGTTTGTTTTGAAAACATCTTACTGTATTATGGATAGTTTACGATTTCTGGCACAATACGACAAAGAATGAAGAATATAGATTTTTAGTTGCCCGCGAAAATCAACCAAGATGGCGTCGATTGCAAACGAGCAATAGGCTATGCCAGTATCTCAAACTCATTAATAAATCCGTAGTGCTTTATTTTGTTCACATGATAATACTGTTTACCTGGGGGAAATTACGTAAGGCATATGGGTAAATATTCGATCAAGATTTTTGGGCATCTATAGCTCGACTCAATGTTGAATGAAAACTATATGTTTATCATGTACTTGCAGCTGAGAGCTAAGCAGCATATGTACTTGCAGCTGAGAGCTAAGCTGAATTGCAAAGGACGCAGCTCAACCTGATCGAGTCGAAGGCTTTCTATAAGGACGCCACTGGCAGCCGCCTTATGACTCATATGTCTGATCACGGAGCTGGAAGGGTCAGTTAGGGGGGTTATATGTGTCTCACTATATAACTCACCCTATAGGTCTTGGCGGGGGTTATATGTGTTTCACTATATGTGAATAGGGGGATTATATATGTGTCTCACTATGTGTGAGATATGCGACATATATATGTGACTATATGCGACATTATATATGTCTCACTATATGTGTCTTGGGGGGTTATATGTGTCACCCTATATGTGTCTTGGGGGTTATATGTGTCTCACTATATGTGTCTAGGGGGTTATATATGTGTCTCACTATATGTGAGATATGCGACATATATATATATATGACTATATGCGACATTATATGTGTCTCACTATATGTGTCTTGGGGGGTTATATGTGTCACCCTATATGTGACTAGGGGGGGTTATATGTGTCACCCTATATGTGTCTAGGGGGGTTATATGTGTCTCACTATATAACTTACCCTATATATGTGTCTTGGCACATGACTGGTCTTTGACTCGTATACCATGTAGCGTGTTACTGGATTTAAATCTGAATCCTTAAAAAGGCAGTTTTACCATCCGTATGACATATCCTCGGGTCCGGATATTTTGCGAATCACCAAGAAGTACAAAATTCGGACATCTGTATTCAAGAATTCAACCAGATTGCAGAGATAAAAAAGACACGTGAGAAACACTTGAGATACATCAGAAACACGCGGAGAACACATGCAATAATGGCTACTTGACAAAATCTATTCATTTGATCACGGGGTTCTACGTCTTGAGAAGTCGCGTGATTGATAGAACACGCGAAATCGAACAATCGCTTCGAGCGTAGTTCCGGCTCCAACGATCAGCTTCAGTTATTCTCACTGCTTTTAATAACTATGTGAGTTGATATGGCTTCTCCGTCAGAAGAGATTGAAGAAGTCAGAGACGACGAGGCTCCCCCAAACCCAGAGAGCCTGCCACGCAGGCTAGTAGACGAGTGTCTTGATTCCTACAAAAAAGAAGAATTTGAAGAACTTGGGTTCAACTCCCAGGAAGGTCATGTCGTTGCTTCAGTCGGGCCTTAATTAAACAAGCACTTATTTCTAAGAGTGATCCCTCAAACAAACGCAGCCATGCAAAATCTTCTATATATATATACCAGTATATCTCACTCAGCTGCATGGTATGCGGAATTTAATTAGTACATGTCCTCAATTAATTGTTGTGTGCAAACTACATCAGAGCTATATTAATACAATTTTTTAGAATTTTTTTTTAAATGCTAATTTCTTGGTTGATACATGTTTATTACTTTGTTAAGATGGTAGACAGAATGGATGGTAGTAGCCAATCTGTAGACTTATGGTAATAATTCGAAAACTGCTAACGTAGCTAAATTTTTGGATACATGCCATGCTTTTCAAAATAAAGACATTTACATGGATGTTGATTGTTGGTTCTTCTACCAAGCTGTAAAGGGAAAAAACCGTCGTTTTACGGCCTCAGATGGTTGTTTTAAGAGCTTACTGTAGTCTAAAACAGGTCGGATGGTTAAAACAACACATTAATTGGTTATCTCAACTAGATAACCGATAACTGCTTTTAACCAATTTGGAGGAAGGGCGTCTGGGGGCATTCCCCTAGTCGGCCTCGCCCCGAAAATTTTGAAAATTACCAGGCCGGAAAGAGTCCAGCTATTTCCCACATGCAGTAATTTTGTTTAAAGTATAAACCATGTGTATATTGCTTGAAGATACTAGATAGGCAGATAGCTATATTTCTGTGAAACACACTTTATCTACCTGAAAAATTTGTTAATATTCTTGCCGATAATTATTGTAATGCATGAATATAGTACAACGATCAAGTCGATACTCCGCATTGAAAATTACGACTGTGACATTAATTATAGAAGCCTAAAACACTTTAACATGTTTCATCTTAGCTTTCAAAACCGATGATACTTTTGGTTAAGCCTGTGGCAGTCTCGCCGACTCTCATGTAAAAAAGGAGAAGCATTGATAGTCAACCTTGCATGAACTGTAATGAAATCACATATATAGCGAGGCACAATATATATATATAGCGAGCTGTACCAATTTCCCAAGCCAAGCACGAAAGCATATGCGTTCAATATGCATGTGAAAATTATTGCAGCATATCGTAATCATCCGACGTACTTATCGGCCTTATAAGAATATTTCTATCATTCTATCATGATAATCCAGTAAGCCAATACATCATAGAATTTACGAATGACGGGCGAACGTAATAACATATCTCTGTAACCTATAATAATTAGAAAATGATTCACGATAATTCACCGCAAGTTCCGCATGTCGAGATAGATAGATACAATTTTATTTATAGAGTAATTCCTTCAGTGTAAAAGCACTGATAGGAAACTCATGATTATATACACAAGATGTTTTCAGTGTGCTGATGATCTCAATTTCCTTCAGTTGAAATTGAAAATTATGACATCATTGCATGGTCCATTCCATGCAGGGGAATTCCACCGCGTTGGTGGTGATAAAGAAAATGAAACAATCATGCCACACTACGATGGAATATTGAACAACTCTGAATCTCACTAAAGTCATCAAAACATATCCTTCAATTGAGAAACGTTTACACCTGTGTGCTAACAGTGTACTGAATTTGAAGTTATGAAAATAACTTGAAAATTATCCGCTATTAGAGTCAGAGGGGTTTGCCAAAGAGTATCCGTGATCGCTATATAAGGCATGTGCATGATAAAGACACAGTAAATAATGATTATGTATATACAATATCAGGTTACGCATCAGGAATTCGAGGAAATTACGAAAGGAAAAGTTGAACTACCGACACAATATATATAGTCGGCTCATGTGGAACTGTAGTTCTTGGAGAATAAGTGAAACTGTATACCACGTTAAAGTGAATAAGTACGTCTTTGCATGAAGAAGCTACTGATGATACACGATTACAAGGTAACTGAAGGTGAATTTGGACTCAATTTATGTAAGTATGATATTGTAAATGAATATGAATAGTAGTAGTAGTACTGTTAATATAATTTCCGGTCTGTACAGGCACAACTATAAGATTTACATTTATATGCTATATATCTACCCGTACTTACCATATATAGCAGATGTGGGTGGTGTTATACTTGGGCTCTAGTACCATATTACCATATGTAACAAGGTGGTTCACCGTCTTCTCTTTTCAGCTGTGGTATATACTGGTTATATACTAGTGTACAGCTGAAGAGTGCAGGGTTACTTGCAGTGCTTATTGCCTTGCCTTATCATATGCTATAATCAGTGTAATTTATATATTCCATGTTGATAGCAAATGCATTGCTGAATCTATTGCTGCATTCACATTGTACGTTGCTTTTAGCGAGTTTATTATGGCTTGATCTCAGTAAGAGGAAACTTGAACTACTGTTATTAAGAACGTCAACAAGACGGCTAATGATATCATATATATATTAAATATTACTACAAGAAAATAAGCAGAAATGAACAAGAAAAACCCCACGGAAGTTTTAGACGTCGCCGTTGCTCTGTTTACAACGGCAAAATGCAGATTATCACGTTCCGTATATACAACGCTTACGTCAAGTGGATCCTAGTCGAACTCTTCTCAATCATTAACCCTGTGTAAGGCTGTGTTAACCTCAATCCTTAATATTATGCTGTATTATTTTTTATATGATTGATAATAGACGCAACAGGGTTTAGGTTCAACGAGTTGTTTGCCGTCACAGTCACGTTCCCATTCTACATGCTGCTCAGTAAAATATGAGGGTACGGTTTGTTCGGTGAATTGTACAACCTATAAGATGATATTATAGAATACCTATAATATAATACTATAGTCAAATGAGTTCTCCCATGCATTTGTGTTCAAAACAAAATTTGGATGATATCAGCCTGGCTAAATCATGCCGGAATACAGTTTCTACGAAACCGATCCGAAACCGTAGTTCAGAATCTCATGTAATCCGGTGTTGGCGCCAAAAGTATTTCCTGAACAGCATGTCAGCCAATTAACGGTTACCACGAAATTTTCAAACTGAGTTAATTCCTAAAACCGTCATGCATCACGTTCAGAGCATCACCAATCACCATCCTCGTTTCCAGGGCTTCTCGGCTGCCTTACGTTGCTTATGAGAAGCCCTGGGAACGAGGATGAAGCATCACGTTCATGACTATATATTCAACGTCGAAAATATTCTAGTCTCGTTTGGGCAATTCTTTCAGTCCGAGAATTTAGTGGCCCAAATTTTTGACGAGTAGTTCTTCTCCGGAACAGGTTTTGGAGTTGAATAATTTCCCCCAATCGGTCTAGCTAGCAGTTCGAAATTTAGGAAATTATGAAGATATGATCAAATGCGCTTCACATCAAGTATTACGTTTATCTATAGTTACATACTTCGCCTATAGACTATTTTATCTTTACAAGAATTGTGATATTACTTTTTTAACTGTATACGTGTCCTAACCCACCCTGTGATGTCAACAAACTCTATCCATGCATGGGAGGAAACCACTCAGAAGGAAACCGGAACATTCACACATTTTGCCTCCAATCACGTGTGTGAACGGACTTTGTGGCGATACTAATGCGAAAGCGTCTTGTAGGAACTTTTATACGATTTTTAAATAATACAGTATTAATAGTGTTAGTAATTCTCGGGCAAATTTCATATTAATCTACATCCGTAAATCCTAGGCTCACAAACTAACCAATTAAGAAGAGAGATTTCGGCCAGACTCGGTGTTTATAGCCGTTCCAGCGTTCTATACTCCGGCCTATGTGGCAAATGGTAATTTCGTTTGGCTTATAGCCGTAGTCCTAGTTTACGGTTTCGTCTTCCCGGTAACGATGGGCAACAACGGTGCGAGGGAAGTCGTTTTCACGGAACAATGGCGTGGAACAAATCCAAGAAAATTATTTTTATGTTCTGAGACAATGTTGGCTAAGTTCCCGTAAGTCGGACACTTGACCAGCGTTTGTTTGTATCGACCCACACGTTGTTGTTTGACGCATGCCTAAGCCCTAAGGTAACCGGTATTTACCGGCCTGACATAATCCCACGCCTGCTTCTACTGATTTAGCATATTACGGAGACTGTCAGGTCTACACCTGTCGGATTGAAACGCTAACGGAATGAAGAACAGCTGTGGACTGCAGATAAGCATGCTTCGCTTTGAGGGCCACAAGTTTGCCAATCTTTATAGTTGAAGGTGTTACCTTCCTGAAACAAAGTTTTTATCTTATCTTATCTTCACCTTCGGCTCAGTGAATATAGGCTTGTAATCACCTCGTCTTCGGCTACTAATTGTTAATTAATGAGTGTTTGAAATAATGAAATCTTATTCAAATATTCGCTTCTTGGTTAAAACTGAGCGCTATAGAGAGTTTGCACTCATTTCCCAGGGACCAACTCAACACTAAAAGCCATGGCGGCCATGTGACGTCATGTACAAACGCTCTATAAAGCCGGTTTTAGGGTGATTGCTAGATAGGATATACTTCAAAATAAGGTTTCCGTTTTCATAACGTAGAAAAAACTATACTAACGCAAAACTAAACCCTAACCTAACATTAACCCCAACCCTAACCTAACCCTAACCAAACTCTAACTTATTTTGAAAATTGATATAAAAACGGAAACCTTATTTTGAAGAAAACTATCTAGCAATTGCCTTTTCACTAGCGAATAGTTTCTCGTGCTTCAGTCCCTTGTCGGTATCACTTAATTATTACGTCAGCAAGACATGGGCAAAATGGATGTCGACAAAGGAAAAAGGTCGCTTCGCGCGAAAAAATTCGCTAGAAAACCGAAGAAATAAACTGATCCCTAACCCAATCCCTAAGACCCTAACCTCCTACAGTAGTCCTAGCCTAGGACTAGCCTACTACAGTAGTTCTATTTCGTGACTGCGTGACATGAGAATGAAATCTCTATATAAGCTTCTATATTAAGCCATAAGTTGATAAGGCTGTTATTTTTCAACGTGCATGGCTTTGCATAAAAATTTCATATATGCATATTAGATCGAGGATTGACACACTTGACACTTGTCTTTGATAAGTTTTTAATTATTTGAACTTATTTAATCCGTTTCCGGCTGGTCGTAATTGAGTATATATATATATATGTAGAAAGGGAAAATCCCATCTCAGTCATGCATATATAATACGTAATATGATATATTATATGCATAAATTATATGTCTTCTTGATCTGGTTTCTGACTCTGATCATGCATATATACATGCAGCTATTTCAATTAAGTTGTCCACGAGCAAAGCGGAAAAGTCGAATACGAGCGCGTAAGGCTGCTGGGAATCGCTAAAAATTTAATGAATTTTCATATTGTCTTTTACTATTATTGATAACAACTGGTACCTGCCCGAATGACGGCAATGATCCGAATTTAAGAGTTTCCGTAGTTTGGATCAGAATCATGGCCAGAAAAAGATTTGACTCTTCTACGTTTTTTTGCGTGAAAACTTCACTGAGTCGTCTAGGAAATAAAACTCTGACGAAAGAACTGACTACCTAGAAGAGGAGACTTGAGATATCTCTATACTACCAAAATGCTAGATTGGTTGCTAAATAAAATGAAAACAAAAGTTTAATGGTTGATTGTTTGATTCGCGGGCACAGGCAACGAATCTAGTAACATACAATACCTCATGTGCTATTATGTTACGCCTCGGCATGCGCTGACATCATGATTAAATAGACACTACAGAATTAAGGTTTTTCAAGGTTGCATATATAAATACACAATTACAGATGAATTATGAAAGATTCCTTTCATATAAAAGTATTTTTGAATTGTTTCACTGACAAACGTTTAGACTTGATTTGTACAATGGACAATGCTTTTTTTATCTTGCAATGTTATCCATATCGCGATCTCATTATAACGTCATTTTGGTAAGTTTGAATTGTATAGTATAACATCTTGACTATATACATGACAGTATATATATAATATTTATATTTTACTTCGATTCGTGGTAGATTTCTATCTATCTATCTATCTATCTATCTATCTATCTATCTATCTATCTATCTATCTATCTATCTATCTATCTATCTATCTATCTATCTAACTATATATATATATATATATATATATATATATATATATATATATATATATATATATATATATATATATATATATATATATATATATATATATAACATTCGTATTTAAATATATAACATATATATATATATATATATATATATATACGAGTAGGTTTGTGTATACGAAACGCAAAGAGTGCTCAATATCATAAAGATAGAGCAAATGTAGAATTTCGCTTACCTCAAAATTCCGCAACAGTCTGTTTCATCAGTAAAGAATCATCAGGCGGTTTCTTTACTGATGAAACAGACTGTTGCGGAATTTTGAGGTAAGCGAAATTATATATATATATATATATATATATATATATATATATATATATATATATATATATATATATATATATATATATATATATATATATATATATATATATAGATAGATAGATAA
>CACRXK020010688.1:0-17320 GCA_902702795.2 Paramuricea clavata | reverse complement strand
TGCTATGCAAACAACAACCCCTGTAACATTTAAAGTCTTGAGAATTTTATTTATTTTGCTCATAACATAAAGTACTAGTATTTACATTTAAAGGAATCTAGCTAGAACTAGCAATATTTATGCAAATTTAATACTCTTGTGGGTTTTTATTTATAGACCCATGCACTCACCCACAGCTGAACTTCTCAACAAGCTAGGTACATTGGCACAAATTAACAGCTTAGCCCATCAAGTTCCACTGCACCCTACTGGGGCTATGGTGGCATGCTGATTGTGCCACCGACTTTGGTAGTGCAATTGTCAGAGCGAGGACTTTTTACATCTGAGATTGTTGGTTCAATTCTCACCACTTCAACGACACTTAAATGTGAAAAGAGTCATGCTGTCAACACTCTGACAAAAGTTGTGGGTTTTCTCCGGGAACTCCAGTTTTCTATAGAGGGAATGTTGACGGGTGGCTTGGGATTAGCCTCTAACTCACCCTCCAACTCACCCTCCATAAGGTGGCTGCCAGAGGCACCCTCAGAAAGTCTTTTACTCAATCAAATTGTGCTATGTTGAACTGTACCAGCTACAGAGAAAATATACATTTCATGGGTTGCAAATATAATATTATATCTATATTCATATCACATGTAGTTGAAAATCTTTTGGAATTCAAGAACATCAGTGACAAATGTCAAACTGCACACAATACACTGAAAAACAAAAATATTCAAATCACTTCATGGCAAATTTAATATACATGTATCAAGCAGTAGTCATAGTAGTGACAGCACTACTGGGTTCTGTATCAATTCAGTGATTGTTTGCTGAAAATAAACTATTCAAGTATTTACAACTTTTAGAATTGTATAGTATATTAAATTAGTATAAAGACATTTGATCAGCAAATCTCTTTGGCTGGAACTCGACATGGGCTTTTGATTCTGGTGTTAAATTATTAAAGGTGCATCCCTGGTTGAAATTATTCTTTCTCCTTTTGTGGGCAGCTTACAAATTCTTTTAAAATATGAAACCTGTCCTATTTCTTGTAGTCATCTTGACCAAGATTTATACAATGATGCACACATAATATACAGAGAATAATGAAATCTCAAGGCAAACCAATACAAACACTCACCTCTAACACTCATTTCTTGTTAATTCCTTCAGCGATTGTTCCAGGTCACCCATAAGCACATATAAATATAATATTCAGCACCAAAAACGCCAAAAATAATTGAAAAGGCACGAGTAAAAAGCTGAATGGTTCGATTCTTCGGATATCGTATTTCTGAAGAATCATATTTACATTTTCTGCCAGGCCACAGAGTATACAGAGGCGGAACTCGCGGCGATTCCTTTGTTCTTTGTGTCCCCGTGCCACGTCATTTCCACGCGCCACGCAAATTGCTCTGGCAAGTGTCATTCGTCGTGTTTTCAGTCAAAAGCATAGGAAAAACACCGTTCGAAAGTAGAAAAATAAATATTTTTGCGAAGTTGCTCAACCGATCTTCATTTTGGGACTCAAATTTGAAAGATAAATGGTAAGTGGTTATTTTTATGTAAAAAGATATACGTTTATAGGCTAAATACAAAGAAAAAAGAGTATAATACAATATACAATCTCGGTGCTTGTGATGTTCTGCCAAGAAGCAGATTCCCATTTCGCTATAAAATTAATGCGGGCCAAACGTATTGCTTTCCTGTCTTTTACATTAATAAGAAAGCATAGGTGCTTATTTGAAACACGTCCATCAGGTTCCATGCATGTAGCTTTGGGATTTGTGAGCAAAAATTACTAGTTAAAGTTAAAGTAAACTACCTATGTTTTTAATACTTTCTGTGCAACTATAAATAACCACATTCACAAATGTATTCTCCAGCAAAGAAACGTTTCTTTACGGATTGTTATTCCGCATTTGAAGGCATGCTTATGCCTTCAAAGGTCAGAGGTCTTGAACATGCAGAATAGCAGAGACTACTGTCATTGACATCCTTTTTAATTGTCACAAAATTATGATGGCATATTGGACAGCTATGTTGGATAAGGCACTTCCTTAATAAATAGCCTGACACATAAGTTCATGCAGACTAAGTTTTGTTCAATTTCATTTGTTTTGTAGTCGGTATCTTCAACTGCTTGGATTAGTGGTGGGCTTGTCTAATCATTTCCTGCAGATAAATCAGATTGGCTAGGGTGAAATGCAATCAAATAGGCATCAGAATCTTCAGCACAGCTGCCAATTGAAAGTGGTGTCAAAATGTTATCTACAAATAATATGCAAAATGCTCTGGTGAACTGGATGGGACTAATGGGTTGTCACAATCCCCCCCCCCCCTGCCTAATGAGGCCAAAGAAGTTCTCCAGAGGATCCTGGTTGAGACATCTTGTCATGAGAAACTCCAAGGAATGATGTTGGTTAAGGTCTTGAAATGTAAATACTACAGTGTAAATACTACAATGAAATGTAAATACAACAGTGTAATTGGGGTTTAAAAAATACAAAGTTTATTTTAATAAATGTTTATTTTATTTCACATTTATATACATTTAAGAACTTAAATTATTCAAAAACTAAATAAATATGTGTTCAATGTCAATGAATATTTTAAATTTTTTATTCCAAAATAGGCAATAACTGTTTCCTTTATAATTTTTTTTTCTGTGTTGGTGTAGTGTACTCAGGTGAATATGATATTTATGGTGTTACTCTGAGTGTATATCCACACCGGGCGAGCTTGAAAAATATGCCCGGCGACGGTGGGATTCGAACCTACGACCTTTGGAATACTAGCCCATAACTGTTTCCTTTATAGTTGACCCCACATGTTGCCATGAAAATTAATACTAAATAAAAAAAGTAGCCAATGATCCATGTTTCCTCTTACAGTCTCTGCTTTATATGAAAAGTTAAATACTATGAATAACTGCATTGTTAAAGTATTCCCAATTAATACTTTCCCTTTAAAGTCATGTGCCCACCCCTTGATGAGTAAAATTGTCTGCTGTTAGACAGAGTAAAATAATAAACTAGGGTGCATCAGGGCACAATGCAACTCATTGGGTTAAAGTTGGGTAACTAACAAGTAAAATTGTCTAGCTTTACAGTACATCTTCCAAGGGGGGCTGGATTTGGAGAGCAGGCCTACCACTTTTAGTTGCATTGGGGGGCTGCTTTTTTGAACCTCAATTAAACTATTACAGTAATCTGAAGGCCTGTTTATATGGTCTCCGGGGACTAGGGAAATCCTACCCCCCCCCCCCAAGCCACCCTGGCAAGGCAAAATTATATTCATATCCTATTATAGCAATTAACTGCCATGAAAGTGTTTGCATGGAAAGTTTTGAACTTGTCTTGCCTAGTGGGATGATCCAGGTAGCAAGGTCACACCGTCAGGGGGTACAGCATCTCTATTACTCAAGATTAATTATATAAACATTGCCTGAGGCTGTGTAAAATTGGTAGGCATTCCAATATAAGATCAAATAGTCTCAGGTTTAACATAGTTGTAAGATTCTGCATCTGATTCATTGTAATGAATAATGTAGTTCAACAGGAATGATTGGCAATCTAGAAAAGCAAAATAAAACATAAAATAAATAAACAGATTCGATTTTTATTAAACATGTACAGTGACTTGGCATGTCTGAGAAATTGATCTTTGAGAGCCAAAAAAAGGTTGTCAGTGCACTGTCAATAACCAATGCACTAATTTAGGGGAATCACTATAAAGTATAATTTGACCAATCCCCCACCATTGGGTCAACATATAAGTTAAATAAAGTCTATATGAGTATTTTAGAGTACTGTGGC
The DNA here is from genome assembly GCA_902702795.2 of Paramuricea clavata. Classification (NCBI taxonomy): domain Eukaryota; kingdom Metazoa; phylum Cnidaria; class Anthozoa; order Malacalcyonacea; family Plexauridae; genus Paramuricea; species Paramuricea clavata. The sequence goes on along the minus strand of CACRXK020010688.1, from coordinate 13,520 downwards.
TCCATGTCCATATCTCCATCAGTCCATGTTGAATGTTGATGTTCATTTTCGTATCTGAATGCTGTTTATGCAATGTTTAAACTAACGACAACCCTTTGATACAACATTGCACTTCACAAAAATATATTGATAATTTGATATATATGAGCTAGAGAAAAAAAACTCACATATAAAGTTGCCAAGTTCCAGCTGGAGTTCAGGTCTACAGAATCGAATCTTCAGATTGCCAGAAATTCTCACTCCTTCGGGTGTCTTTTCTCATTTTCGCCGTTAAAAATGGTATTCGTTCAATTCCCTTTCGCTAAGAAGACGTGATGTGCCATTTATTTGCAAAATTCGTGCACAAAATGAAGATTGATCGGTTACTGCGCTTAAAATCGCCGTTTTACTGCCAAAATTTTGCATTTCCCTATCTTTTTCCTGATAAAAAATGTTTATGACACTTGCCAGAGGGTCGCGCATGCGCATTAAAAAAGTGGGGACATGATTTGCCTCGAGTTCCGCCTCTGATTTATCCTTACTCTGTGGCCAGGCGCAGCAGAATCCCGTCGTGTGTTGACCTAGCACCCCCGCGCGCTCGCTCTCTTAGCCACTGATCTATATAAAAACACTGTAGTGTTGCTAATTTTTAGTACGTTATTTGCGCCTGGGTACGAGGCTGATGGAGTGTCGTTATCACTAGCGGTGTTTACCACTAGCATTTAGGAACCATTAACCAATCAGATGCGTTTAATCTACGTGATTAACCAATCATATGCGTACTTATAGTCGGTAAAGGTATATCTAAACCTCACTAATGTTGTGGAGATCTTGTAGTATGGTTTGGGAACCGAGCTGGTCGTGTAGGATTCGGGAGATACTAGATTCTAGGTTTGGCAGAAAATTTTACAAAAAAATATATTGCCTACATAGTTGGATACGCCCCAATGCAAAGAGTTCTTACAAGCTGCCATCTTATATATTGATGTGTCTACTGTCGCCTTTGGTTCCCTTTATTTCATATTTTACTTCTTCAGGAAACATTATTTTTTGTTTTATTCCTGCTGATCACGTTCATATTTACTTTTGATACGCGTCATCATATTTGATCATTTCCATGTGGATATTTCTTGTACTAGGTGAGAGCAGCATATCAACGTTTCAAAAAGAAATGATCACGGCACTTGCGGCAAGAAAAGAAGCTTTAGAAATCAAACTGAAGGAAAAGATTGAAGAATTAAGACAAAATTGTTTTCGGGAAGCTGTAAGCCATTGTCTTCCATTGTATTTACGATAATATTTATTGCTAGCCTTTTATTGCCAACATGTTTTTATCCTCGTGTTTCGCGCACAATAGGGTTAGGGATAACAGTGGGATTGAGGTCAACATCAAAGAGAACTACTGTATGTTCTTGCATGAAACATGAGGATATTACCAACATGTTGGAAGCGATGGGATGGAATAATAACTTGAGTCAATGCAAATTGCTTCTAGTTCCAGTCCTTCCTGTGGGGAAAACGTCAGTACTCAGTTTAGATAAAACTGATGCTGTATCCAGTGGAATCAGTAGTATTTAGTACTAGTGATTGACTAATTTTTTAATTACCTATTACCGATTATTCATGCCAGATACCGATGCCGATTTTATAATGAATAAAGGTGACATCATTTATGTCGTTTTTTCAACGAAAATTTCCAACGTAACATGTTATTGCAACCAAAGATCGTTAAAACCGTTAATAAATGGCACGCTTCACGCATTAATTTAACATAATTATCGTATCATCGTGCAATGCATATAATTTTTAAAGTGCGCATTTTCTCAACAATCGGTTTTAGATAATCGGAAATATAGATAATTCTACCGATTTCGATTGTCCATCGATAAGGCAAAAATCGGCCCGATGCCGATTCCAATTATCGGTCAATCACTATTTAGTACAGATGTGTACATAGTTTCCCCACCCCCAAAGTTGAGACAGTGACTTTCTTCCCCTGTCCAGGAGCGGTCTGCAGTAAAAATGGTGCAGACTCATACCCTTTGACCAATTATTGGGTCCTGGCTTCTGCGGAAAATGTCGACTTTTGTATGTCCTCAGTGGCCAGCCATTTCCTGCATTTTCCATAGTGAAATTCGTGCAAACGGAGTGACAAAAAATTGGGGATATGGAAGGAAAATTACAATCTTTTGAAATTCCTATTACCATGAGTTTTATTACCAAGCTTGTTTTATTTTACTTCCTTTTTCTCATTTCCTCGTTCAGGGTCACTTTTTCCCAAAATCCCTAACTTTTTTTTGCTTACAAGAGGGGGAACATGGTATTATATACACATCTGATTTATTATACAGTAATTTCATTGTGCGTTGTATGATGTTTTACAGAACCTTTCGTTCCGTTAGCATGGATCATGATCTGTGTAAATAATATCATGATATTTTTTTCTTAAATAGACGATTACTGGAGAGTATCCACCTGAAACCCCATATAACCCAAACTGTTCACCACCGCCCGTGAGAAAACGTGTGGGAACGTCGTTTTCGTTCTCGGACATTGTAGCCAAGAGCAATGCCGCAGAGGTGAGACATTTTCATCATTCTTTCTTGTCCAAAGGTTATCTCAAGAAGAACATGGGGATGGCTTTTGAAAAACAATTTCTGCGTAATCCTGGTTTGAATATAACCAACTTTGTTCGTTTGTGTGCTTCTGCATTCTTCAACACTTTATGAAATTACATTAAGTTACGCCTTCACGCACTGTGATTTGTTTGGCCGATTTTCGATGAACTTTAATGATTATGTTTGAAAAATTACGAAGGAAAAACATCTGACGACAACACTAACATTCGGCAGAATCTGAAATCGGTTCCAACAAATCGCAATTTGTAAACGTACCTTAGTTAACATACATGAATGCAGTTAGAAAGTTCGCCAAACTAACATTGGTTTAAGTTCATGAGATTTAGAACAACCGGACTTTGGATTATTCATAACATTTTTCATTTTAGGAAAGAGAAGAAAAAGTACACAAGTTAGAACTTGAGCTCGAAATTCAATCGAAGATTACAGATGCAGCGGAGGTATATTGTTAATGTTGTTGTTGTTTAACATTCTACCTGTTAGCTTTATTTAGTTGACAGGTACAGTAAGATAACGCGCACTTATTGTATGGACCCTATATGGAATTGCAGAGCTCTAACCAATGATTCATTATGAGACCTGATTAACATTATCCTATATAGGATGCAAAACATGCTGGTTAAAAAGAGTATTCATGAACATATGTTCTATATCATTTTAGAAGCAAAACAATTTTATAGATGTATAAATGTTTAAAGAGCAACGAACGCTTAGAATTATGTATAAGTGGCAATGGAATATATATATATATATATATATATATATATATATATATATATATATATATATATATATATATATATATATATATATATATATATATATCTGGAGCAAGGACTTCAGTTATTCGGCCTATGAGAAAAGTGAAGCCAAGATGGCGGCCATTGACGTCCAATAGCTCTGAAGGTCGTAAACAGTTTTCATACCATTTTCCCCAGCTAAAGCCAGTTTTTCTAGCGGAGCGTATCGCTAATCTAGTTTTCAGTTCATAAAATCATAATATTAGTCTTTAAACCGAAGTCAAAATACGAAATTTCGGCACACTCCTTGCCAAGTGGCGGAAAATGAAGAGCTGTACATTGAAATGAATATAACTGGAACGCTACATCCAACCGGAAATTTGAAGCCAAACTTGAAGGCCAGTCCCAGTCTTTTCACGCATGCGAGGAGCGCTCAATAATGATATAAACACGCGGGTCTTGATCCCCAGACGACACGCTTGTCTGGGGGTCAGGATTTGGCTTCAAGAAATTGAAAAAGATAGGCAGTTTATCTGAATGTAGCGTTCCAGTTACAGTCATTTCAATAGAGTTATATGACGTCAGTTCCAGTCCCTTTCTATTGTTTTTGTCTGCGCGGTTAACACGAAGCTGGCTTCACTTTTCGGACTCGATTTCTCGCTCCAGATATATATGGAGCTCACTGGCTGTAGCTAAGTTGATTTAACCCATTACCCAACATAGATGTCAGGTGATCCGAGACTTACCATTCCGGTCCAAGTTCAAACCCCCTTAGTAATCACAACCTAGAAGGCATGATATCAACTTAGATACCTACATGCATGGTAACTTCATATCCAAGATCGTGGGGCCTTTATTGCCACAGGATATTGGACACATGTATCTTTTCCCAGTACTAAACCTCAAAATTTCGTGGGTTTTCATCATGTTTTCTTGATAAAAGATCAAAAATGTTTTTTGTTTTTCACAGAAATTAGCTAATGATCCAAAAGCTGGTAAAAATGTTAGAAAATCAAGAAGGTTGATCTATCAAAAGTCTTTCTCCAAGGTAAGATATCATAGGCAACCCAGTAAGAATTTTTCTCTGCTCTGTGTGTCTCATTGTAACAAACTGATCTAAATATTTTTAGTTAAAGACGATGCAGCAAGCATTAAAACGAATGAAGGAAAGTCAAAGTGAAGATCATGGATTAGGTGTGTATCGACATATTGCATCATTCTTCCCAGGTGCATTACTCGTATGTATCCTTGGGATGACGTCCATAGATGACGTCCCGTTGAGTAAAGCTTGCTACTGTAGGTCGAGGATAAGTGTAATTTCCCTGTGCTTGATAAACTCGTGTATATAATATAGATTGGTTGGTTTTCTCCTGTGCTTTGAAGGTTTTCTCCCGGTCTTCCGTTTTTTCTTCCTCGCCCTTTTGCCTTAGGGGCGGACCATTAGAAAAGTGATGGGGGGGGGGGGCACAAAACAATTCGTGCAAAGAGGGAAAGCAAAGAAAATAACCTTTCAAATTTCGCAAAACATTCCAGCATGAGCAGAGATGGCCGCAAAAAATTCTTGCATGCTGAAAATCCCCCCTTCCCCATCACTTTTCTAATGGTCCGCCCCTTAGGGTGAATTGGCAAACACATCTTGTGTAATAGACATTAAATAAACCACCAAAATAAGTCATTATATACCATTTCTAATATTTGGGTGTTTTGTTCATCATATGCCCGGCTGCAGCTAATAACATCCACTTACATACAGAGTGAAAAATACTGGAATACTCAATTTAAATGTGAATTTCGCAATAATTGAACAGTTTACAATATAGCCATTCAGGTTTTTAACGGTGGGTTGCCTCTTAGATTTGAGGGAATGGTTCGCGAAAATAAATGACTGATATTGGAGAATCCACAATTGAGATGCAATAACAAATCAATAGTTAAAAGAAATAACTCATTTTGCCTCAAAAAAACCCGACAAGAATTGAAGCATTTTGGAAATGGAAACCTACCAACTATGACTTTCTGTGCCCACTTTCAAATTTAAATATTTTTTTTTTCAAATTTTACACGTATTACGGACACGGTTTAAGGTTGCTACTTTCTGTTTATATTACGGCGCAATTCGACGACATTAATGCCGGTAATGAACGAATTTTGTTATGCATGGTAGACTAAATTTTCTGGCTTCAGTGCGTACCGTTTCATATTAGCATCTATATTTGGAAAACAAACATAGTCATAGCCAAGGTTAAACCTTGACTGACAGGTGATACACAGTGAGACGGACACTTAGAGGAGGGGCGAATTTGGGTTGCCAACTTATGACTTTTTTTCAGCTGCAAGTATTAGTTCGTCACTCTTTGTTGCTTTAAATTCCATGCGATTTTAGCTTAACGTATAGCTACCAATGCTGTCATGCATGGTTTAAAAATTATTGATTCTGCTTTGTTACACAATTATTCAGCAATCATTTAAAGGCTTTCAAACATTATTCAAACGTTACTCGATACTTTTGCAGTGTTGGTATTATATATGGGCAGTACGTAAATGGGCGGGCGTTGAAGAGTTAGTATAGGTAATCATGCGATGGCGAGTACAATTAGGGATTAATAGTACGAGTGATGTTTGGAAATTTTGCCAAAATTGGACGAGCCGCCGGGGCGAGTCCAATTTGGCAAATTTCCAAACATCACGAGCACTATTAATCCCTAATTGTACGAGCAACATCGCATGATTACTTGTTTATTATTAGCATGACAAAAATGGATACTTCTCAATGTCAACATCATATTCTCTCGCCAAAGCCCAGTCCTGCCAGACTTTCAACCAAAGTTTGGTGCTTTTGTTCGTATTTTCATTTAGTTATTTTGTTAAAGCAAAATTTGCTGCTTTTGTTCGCATTTTCATCTAGTTCCTCTATGGCAATTTCATTGTGTAAAATACCTTTAAATAAAATACCTTTCCGCCATTTTGTTTGTTTTGGGAAAATCATTAATTGTACTGCAGTACAATTAATGAAATAATTGTACTCCTCTCAACCAATCAGAATCCAGTAATTTTGACATGCTAATAATAATAAAGTTTAATGAATTATCGAGTTCAAGTATATCGTCTAGGCATAAAATTCTTAAATTGTAAATAACTGGATAATACACTACTTTTGCTGCCTAGTATTCCTTGCATTGAATGCCAAAGGACATTGTTATCGCCACGAAAACGTACCACAAAAACAAGGCTAGCTAAGGCTTTACTTGCATTCATCGTGCAAGACGCATGAAAAAATGTTTTGTAATTTGACCCATACTTGAATTGTGTTGTTATTATTACAGTAGTATAACCTGACCTACGGACTACAGGATTAGCATTATAGTCATTTTCTATGGTAACTGTTGATGACACCAAAACCTTAAATTAATGCCCATTTCCACTCAAGAAAAATTTCCACGGAGAGAAAATATTCCGAAAATATCATTGTTTCCGATGGAAAATTTGTGTCGACCAATCACAGTTTACAAAATTTTCTTTCTGCGGAAAATTTTCCGGAAAATTTGATTGAGATGACGTAACGCTCATTGCTATTAGTAATATTTTTCAAGAATTAAGCATGAAATGAAAATAGTGCTAGAGAGATTTACAGGTAAACTACGTCAATTAGCGTTCCTCTTTTGAGTTCCTAACTTGATTGCAATTTTCCGCATTACCTTTGCAAATATGAAAAACTCCCTTGCAAATCCCTTGAGGGAATTTGCAATGTTCCTAAAAGCCAATTAAATTTTCCTCAATTCCTGTAATGATTAAAATCTTCACTCATGTATCCTTTTAATTCTTTGGCATGACTTATATGTGAATACCTGCTTTATGCTTAGCCCAAGTTTTTTTTAGCATGTGTTCTGCATCACGTTTTTGGAATATTTATCAGTGTACGAATTGCAAAAATGGTTTTATAATAAGTTTCTCTGTTAGACAAGTATTTACTATACATTCAGTGCTCTCCATAGTCTATACATTAAATGTAATTCACATCTCTATATTTTAGATGGAACTAGTTTGAATTCATATGAGGATGGTGAGTAAAACATATTAAGTTATTTATAGTTTTGCATGGCGATAGTCATGTGTAATATAAGTTTTGCAACTTCAGGATATAATTATTATTATCATATAGACAACTACCGGATATAAGCTATTCTGCAATCCGATTGGCTCTCTAGTAGGAAAAAACAAGATGGCGGCTCAAAAATTACCGGAGTACTCTAAACAATGCTTTTAATAGCATTAAATTAAGAGAAATAAAAACACAATGAAAATACTCCCAGCAATTGTTTACCGGATAACAAATACCGTATTTACTCGTTTGAGCGCCGCGGCGCTCTTTAAGAGCTTCAGATGCGGTGCTCAATCGGGGGCGGCGCTCTTTAAAAAATGTTTTATTTGTGAATTATAAAAAGAACTTCTAACAATAAAATAAACAAGTTTTAAAAGGTTTTTGTCACTAAATGTCCTCATTTTGGCGGCGGGAAGTTTTTACACTGTTTAGTGCGACGCTCATTTGGGGGCGGCGCTCTTTAAAAAAAATTGATCTCAAATGCGGCGCTCATTCTGGGGCGGCGCTCAATGGGGGGCGGCACTCAATCGAGTAAATACGGTACAGTAAGTTTTTAATATTGAAGCTAGTTAAAAAAATTTTTTTAAATAATGCCGAAAGAGCGAAGATATAAACATGAACAGAATATAAATGTTTTGGAAGAAATTAAACTGAACTAAATGTCAATTTATAGATGTGAAATCAACAACGAGTACTTGTTTTGTCTGAAAAGCTTTAAAAGAAAGAGCACAACAGTGGTTTATCTGGTTTAGGGCAAAACATTGCCTTACAGATGAGTCATACAGCTCATATACGACTCGAGTTCGCAGAATAAATGTTAATTAACTGTAATGGCTCGACAAACTAATAACCAACCTCCTCCCCAGCACGGATTTTTTGTCAAAACTCAAAACCGTTAGAAAAACATAATTGCAAAACCGTGTGACCCAAATTTAATTAGCAAAGGCTGGTCTTAGTTTATGCAGCTTATTGCCTGGACTATCTCAAGTAAAGTTTCATTATAGGATGCTATTTCTTCTTTCCATTCCAGATGTGGATGGTATCAAGCCGCCGTCTTCACGGAGATCCAGTTTTGAAGCTGCTACAGGACAACGTAGAACAAGCAATGCAAGTTCTATAGACAGTGCAAACAAACCAGTCGCACCCGGTTCAACATCGTCAAACGAAGAATTAACCAACCATTTTGATCATCTAAGATTTAACGAAACACCGGCATTCGCATCATCCACCATGATTAATGAAATCTTGTATAGAAAAAGACCAAGTTTAACAACACAGAACTCCAATCCTGGAATCCACCGCCTTGATTCGAATTCATCTATCTCGTCTACCTCAAGTCTTGTACAAGACCGGCTTCGTCCACCACCATCATACTCAGAAAGTCGTTTCAGTAGGAGAGAGTCTTCACTAAGACCTCAAGAGAGAAGGCGGGGATCAGCACCGGGTGTATATCAAAACCATGGTGATCGTGTACAAGAGAGATATAATGGACACAAAACTGAAGCGTTGAACAATAATGTAGCACCTGCAGGTTTAACTAAAGTACGGTATGTAGGTGGAGGGTCACCATCACAGAGTGATAGTGATTACAATAGTGATGATGTTCAAGTCACATACAGCCCGACTACAGTCATTACTTCAGACTATGATAAGAACACAGATCATTGGGTAAGCACATCATCGAGGAATAGATCAAACATAACAACAGCTCGATATAACTATCCAAGTAAACTGGGAATTATGAGCAACAGTGAAAGCACTGGATCTTACTTCGTCACTGATAATCTCACTAAACCTAATGCAAATCATAAAGATAAAGCTCATTTGTATGCATCGACATCAGCTTTGAACCAAACACAGTTGGTCTCAGATACGCTCCCTCGTTCACACCACTCCAGTTACTCTATACATACTCCTGTCCTCCAAAGGCGACAGCCTCTCATGAATAGATTTTTCAACGATGGACGTGATGATCCAAATGTCGGAAGTCTTGTATAGCAAGATTTCATTGCATTTGTTGCCATGAGCAAATTTATACTCACAGCTTCGGCTATTTTAGAACATCGTATTCATAGAATTCTTATTATAATATAACCAATTACTTTTTAATATAATCAAACTGATGTATATACATATTTTATTAAGCGCGCTATTTGCTTAAAATGAACTAAATTAGGTTATATATATTCGAAATATTTGAATTATACGCACTAATGTGTGGTACAGTGCATTTGCAGCCTCGTACCCAGGCGCTTAAAAGGAACGCGCGAGAAGAAGTCGCGAATGCAGTTATATTTAGATCAGTGTCTGATCTGAGCGCGTGGGGGTTTCGTCCTCCCAAGCATGCAGAGCGCAAGCAGAGTGCAGTTTCCACAGAGAGGCCTTGGTACGAGGCTGGTGTATTTGTGATTTTTAGAAATAATAGTCCAGAAATCAATCTTCAATTGAGCTATACAAGGCTCAAAAGGGCGTATTATAGAAACGATGCTATAATTAGGATGCAGAAAAATGAAATATTAGTTGAATTTCATAAAGACATTAGCATACTACATTTTTCTGTTTGCGCAATTTAAATTAATGAAAGCGAGTTTTTGTTGTAATTTATATTATTGATTTTGTTTTATATAATATACAGTATATATTGTATTGTTGTTTTGTATGATAATTTTAAATAATAGCCAGTGAAATGAACCCTCGAATCTCTGTGTATGCTAATATAATTATTTGTAATAATAGTTTGTACAATTTATTGTGAATATTTGATGTATACATCTTCATGACGTATGTCTTTTATGCTAGTGTCAATATTTATTGTCGATGAATAAAACCTAATTATAATACTGTCATTTATTTTTCATTGTGTGCGTACTAACTTAATAGAGACCTTACGATTTTAGGACGGCAACGCGACGGCAACGGCTAACAATACAATAGATCATTGAAAAGAATTGAGTAATTACAATATATGAATAATTTAGACATTGTCCTCGCTCTGTTTACAACGCCAAATCACAGATTTTCACGTCTTGATACAACGGCTGCATTCCAAGCCGCAACAAGTGCAACTTAAACTGGGTTTAGCAGAACTCTTCCCAACGGGACCCATGCAACCATAAAATGCATGACGACGAACTATCTTTACTACCATTTACTTGAAGGAATTTGTTTTGGCCGTTGCGTTTCCGTCCTAAAATCGTAAGCTCTCTAATAGTGAGCTTGAGCAAGCCACGTTCTTGTCAACACGGACGTCACCCGAAAATTGGTATAACTAATTTTGGCGGCATTTTGCATCATAGCGCTCGTGTAAGGAAGAAAAAAACTTTAAAAATCTTATGTCTTGCCATATATGTGTTGAAGATTACCACAAACTGACACAAACACAGTTTTTAATCCAGTCCCCCCTCGGCAATCTGACGTCCGTGTTGACAAAAACGTCGCTTGTTTGAGCTCACTATTGTTTTAAACGTTTGTCGTCTTGCCTCATGGCATGAAAACAGATGCTGTTGATTGAAATCATAGCCATAAGGCCGCGTTTACACTATGACGCTACGACGCTGCACACCCGTTCCGCACGTTGTAACCAATAGTTTATTGGCGTTGTAATGCCATTGTATGCAATAAAGTATTGGGTTGTAACTGAAAACAAAACCGCAACCACTGCACAAAAGTTTTAGGTATAAGTGTAATTGGCTTTGCCTGGTTGATGGAGGGGAGGCGGCAGGGCACTTCCCCGGAGGGGTAGCAGGCCGGGGTTAGGGTGTGCGGTCAGGGTGCGGGGTTAGCAGATGGGGTTAGGGGTTAGGATTAGGGTTTGAATTAGGATTAGCGTTTGGATTAGTTGTAGATCCATTGTAACCAATACTTTATTGCATACAATGGCATTACAACGCCAATAAATTATTGGTTACAACGTGCGGAACGGCTGGACATTTTTACCGTAGTGATTTACATCCGGAGTGCCAAACGTGGTGGTCTGTAGTTAGTACGCTACGGCAAACCACTCCGTTATACTGTAAACACAATATAGTCTCAATACTAGATAAGGCAATACTAGATAAGTAAATTTTTAACAGAGTGTTAAGGCTGATTTCCACTGTTGCGTTTTTCATGCGTACGTATACGCACGTAAAACTTTAAATCCGTTTAAATGTTACTTATGAAATAACCAAATAAATAAAGCAACAGAATTTAGTGTTCCGCAAGTTTTAGTATGCATTTGTTAACTTATTTTTTAAAATATTTAAAAAATAGAAGGATTCAAAGTTTTACATGCGTGTACGTGCGTACGAAAAACGCAACAGTGGAAATCAGCCTTTAGCCGTAGACGCATTGAAGTCGATTTTTCTAAAGTTCATCGCTAGGCCCAAATTGAGACTTCTTGACGAAGGGAGGGCCTTCGCTCGAATCGTCGAGTTACTTATATTTTCAGGTATAGTTGCATATCTTTGACATCGCAGCTGGGTTTTTTAATTAAAATTAAAGTATTATGTAATCGATTGCCTCATTCCAGTTGCTATTTGGGCTGCTGATAACAAAAAATGTTATGTAACCATTATATCATAGCTTGTATTTGGGTTGGAACATATTTTATGGCAGGCCGGATGTTTTGGAAATTTCCGAAACATAAAGCCAATGTTTTCAGCTTCTTAAGGCGGATTTCCAGTCCTCGCACGAAGCTCCTCGCAGCTCGCTGAGAGTGCATGCATGAGCACTTTCATCCAATCACAATGCTAAACAGTTAATTGTAATTAGATGCAAGCACTCGCAGCGAGCTGCGAGGAGCTTCATGCGAGGAATGGAAAACCGCCTTTATACTGTATTAAATTCCACACTAAGTAAGCGAAGCAGAACGGGAATGGTCCCAGGCGAAAGAAGAGGATGATTCGCGTCGGGGAAAGACCTCGAACTGCATCGGTTCTGGATGTGGAATCCACGTGGATGGAAAGCGAAGCAAAACAAGCATGCAGCGAGCATAGGTATAGGAAGCACGGAGCAGCTGATTGCGAACGCCTCGTTGCTAACGCTTCATTATATATATATTACATGCATCATATATTCATTGTTGTCATTCACTGTCAGTGTTTGTATATGCAGTACACATCGAACTCAACCTTTACTGATAAATATAATCTCCTACAGTGAAGAATGAGAGAATGTTTGAGAAAACCACGGGCCCCAGGACAAGTTAGAGAGGTTAAGATACCCCGGTTTCGGTGTACGTGCACGGGTAGCATGATTTTGGTTAGCAATATTTTCGTCAGTGTTCCTTTACTCGTAATTAAGGTGCACATTTTTCGCATTATATCATTGTCTATTGCAAGAAAACAGCTAGAAAAAGTATGATCGAATTACAGACATCAGTACAACAAGATGACACTACTCGTACCCGTACACCGAAATCGGGGTATCTTTACCTCTCTAATGGCGAACACGCCCCCCCCCCCCTGTCCCTCTTGACTCTCACGCTGATGGCCACACCAAAGTCTATTTTTAATCGCAATCAACGAGGGAATCGCCAGCGAATAACTTGCAAGAAATCGCCGGATAGTATAGTATAGTATAGTAAAACTTTATTTAACCACGCTTCCCTCATCACCCATGGATGATTTTCGAGGGGCGTCACACAAATTACATTCTAAAAACTAATATAAATTAAATATGAAATAGAATAACATAGAATAACAAATACGTAGATAAAAAAGTTAAAAAACCAAGACTATTCGATGCCTGACTCTGTAGCACACATTATTTTATCAAATTTTTGAAGCTACTTAAAGATTCTGTTTGCTTTGCCTGCGTAGGTAAACTATTCCATAGAACAGCCCCGCTATATCCAAACCTCTTTTTTAAATATTCAGTACGTGGTTTAGGAACTGAAAGATTTATATCAGCATTTCTGAGATTATAATTAGTACTAAGATTTATGTCCCTTGTTACAAATTTATCCTTTAAGTTCGGAGCTGAGTGGTTGTTTAATATTTTAAACATCAAGACCGATTTATTCATTTTATGTCTGTCGTTCAGATTTTTCCATGACATAGCATGGAGCAAATCTGTCGACCT
>CACRXK020010687.1:0-17323 GCA_902702795.2 Paramuricea clavata | reverse complement strand
TATATATATATATATATATATATATATATATATATATATATATATATATATATATATATATATATATATATATATATATATATATATATATGCGGTACCACAACTCGTAAATAGATATAAAAATTAACCTTAAATTTTTCTCTATCGCTTTGGTGATTTTCATATACCGGTATGTCAATTTTTCTTTAAGTTCTATCTATTAAAGGAACATTTAAAAAACGTATCGATAGAATATTTTTAGAAATGAAGAAATAAAATAATCAAACCAATTTTATCTCGTGTGTTTCGACACAAGCGAAAGCGGTAGTTTCGACACATGCAATATAATAGCACATCGAAATCTTCATGGGATCATTCTCGATGTTTCCTGCGAATTTCGACGTATTACGTAAAACAAAGAAACGAGACTCCCTTGAATACTAGAATATAGTTTATATGCATATATATAAACCCTATAGTCTCTATAGATAGCCACCTATACAATGATTCTTAATCTATAATGGTTCTTTGTACTGCATCATGCAGTCAAATCCACTCGAACCTTTCGGCGGCGGGGCATTTGAAATTAAGGATTTGGATGTTTTACGATCACCGATAAGTGGCGATAATGTGATAATATAAATCAAGACAATACCAGTTTCAGAACATTTAATAAAATAAATTGATATAAACCAGTCAAGTTGTAGTTTAAAAACGCATAAATTCGAACCACGGCGCAGACTTTAAAAGTAAATGCACTAGTACATGCACTAGTGCTGTGGGCCATTGTGCGAAACAGTGCTTTAATAGAAAAGCAATTTCGTGGCAAATCCCTGAGGAGTGGAATTTCTGTGGTTCAATGCATAGTACCGTAGATGCTCAATTACCACAAAAAGTTCCCAAGCAAAAAACTTGCAAAACACCGAGAAAATGGGTTATCAGTGACTGTGATTATCCTCTAAGGCTCTATTAAATTGTATTACAGCAAGAAAATGTAAAATTTTGTATTCAATCGCAACAAAAATGACTTGCATCATCGGGTGGGGCACGCTTGGATTTGACTGATGCATAACATGCGCTATAACTGCATGGCTAAACCTAAAGCTCACACTTTAATTTGTTTGAGAAAGAAAATTAAAGTGTTCTTACCTAAATATATGACTCTAGGCTTCCAATGCAACGTCTCAAAGTGCTGTTTCAGCTTGTTTAGTTTGATCCCTTTTATCCTCCTCCGTACGCACAAAGGGCAGTGATAAAGTTTTCCTTTGCAGTCATCACACGATAATTCGTTACATCTCGTAAACAAATCGTTGGTAATGTTGGCTGTACTTTTCCATATAGAACTTGGACGCTTAAATAGTTAAAATAAACTGTATATATTATATAGCACAGTATTGGATAACTACATAATCAGTATAATGATTATCAATATGACTTCGGTTAGATATAGACTAGACTGAAGCCGAAGGCTATCATACACTGCATGGACGACTGGTTTTTGAGGCAATGTCGAATACAGAACTATGATTTTTTTATCTAAACAGCAGTCAGTGGCGTATGTTTTATTTTCGGAAAAATATATGTCCGAACAAAATTTTATTATTTTCGAAAAAACATTTGCCCCTCGAAACAGCCCCCCTCCCAAACTTTTTGATTCCAACGCCACTGACAGCAGTCGCAGGGAAAGTATGAGCATGCCAGATACTGTAGCTATTTTATACACTTGAATTACAATCTTAAATTAAGATATAAAAATTGAAAGCATGCATGCAGAGTATAGGCCTATTTATAAATATCGACAGTGTCTAGAATGCAGGCCATGCTCACAATTTCCCTGCGACTACGTACTATTTGCAACATGAGCGGCTGTGTTGTATCGGCCGTGTTGTTGCGCATGCAGTCAATCCTCTAAAGATATTGAAATTTTGAAATCTACAATTACTAAGCTACAATCGTCAATTGACTCATTCGAGATTATATTGAAGGATCATGACTCAGTCCTTTCCATGTACAATAGGGCTGCAGATATGAATGACAAATACTTAAAAGAGATAAATGAGAGTAAACAGCATATAGTATATCTCGAACAGAAATTGCTTGAGACAAGTCAAGAAAGAGATTCCCTACAATTAGCTACTAGGCTTATTGCCCAGGACAAATACTGTCATCATCATACAAGTCAGAATGAGGTAGCTGAAACCGCTGCTAGAAAAAACGATAATGTTTGGCAGAAAGTGCATAATACTAATAACAATGGTGTGTATCATAACAAGCAAACTAAGCAATTAACAAGAACTGACATTGGCACCGCAAACAGATTTGAATTATTAATTAACGAGGATGGAAACAATAGCTGTTGTGAACCGGAACAGGAACACAATCACAAGAGCTCACAAGCAAGAAATACACAATCGACTCACGACCCCAGCGATCATTCCCAACTAGACAGTAATGATGATCAATCCGCTCAACACGTCAGGTCTCCACAACAAACATCCACCTCTAGTTCTCTTTCCAAACAAACCCCAAATAGGGGTCTGAATGGAAAGCAAGGTGGTAAACGGCATAATGGCGATCGTAAGAATCAAAAGTCTGGACACTCATCTCGCAAAGTAACTATTGTCGGAGATTCAATGTTGAAGAACCTGAAGGGTTACAGGATGTCTAAAGAAAACAAAGTCAAAATATCTACATTTCCTGGTAGTACCACTAGAGATATGTACGACTACATTAAACCTGTTCTGAGAAAGAAACCCGACCAAGTAATTATACACGTAGGTACAAACAGTCTACGAGAATCTGAAAGCCCCACATCCTGTGCAGAGGAAATTGTTGAATTAGCTAAATCGGTGGAACAGACAGATGGAAAGGAAACGGAGGTAATTATATCAAGTTTAATATTCAGATCAGATGATAGTAGACTTGGGAAACAAATTGATGAAGTGAACTTAGCGTTAAGTAAGTTATGTCGACAACACAATTGGACACTAATAGACCACTCAAATATTACACAAAAACATTTAAATCGAAGTGGTCTGCATTTGAATAGAGACGGAACTACTCAATTAGCTCGTAATTTTTTAAATATCATAAATCATAATAATTGAAATATTGCCGGATGGGAATCCCTAATCTCTGTGCTGCCAGATGATAATAATGATAAAACTGAAGATACACCTTTAACTATCGGTCATAACGTCTATGGACGTGGCTTAGTGATGGCCTCGTTAAATATAAATAGCCTTTTAGCTCACATTGACGAACTTAGGGTGTATATGAATAATGGTAAAATAGATGTGCTTGCAATTAACGAAACTAAATTAGATTCAACGATTGAGAATAGTGAAATCCATATCCCTGGATATGAGATAATTAGGAAAGATCGAAAAATTAATGGTCGAAACGGTGGAGGTGTCTGTATTTTTGTGCGATCCAATATTAATTATATAACGCGAGATGACTTGAATTCCGAAAATTTAGAATGTCTTATAATAGAAATTACCAAACCACGGTCAAAATCGTTGATTCTTGGCACATGGTATAGACCACCAAACTCTCCAATTAGTTATCTAGATGATTTTGAAAATATTATTGGAAAGCTGGACTCAGAAAATCAAGAGATGTGTATATTAGGTGACATTAACATAGATCTTATGCATGAACCGATCTCGGCCAATGCTGTAAAACTGAATTCCATACTAGATATTTATGGTATGGATCAGCTAATAAACGAACCTACAAGAATTACTAATTGTTCTCAAACCTTGATTGATCTATGTTTCACAAATGTACCATCAAAAATAATAAAATTCGGCGTTAACCACATATCTATTAGCGATCATTCACTTGTGTTTATGACTTATAAAACTAATATAGAACGTACCGGGACGCGCACAATAAAAACTCGTTGTTTAAAGAATTTCAATAGAGACAATTTTCTTAGAGACTTGGAACAAAAGCGGTGGTGTGATGTTAACACAAATACTGATCCTAATGATATGTGGGACACGTGGAAAAGTTTATTAATGGAGTGCATTGACAAGCACGCACCATCTCGCTCCAAAAGAGCAGGCAAAAAAAAATCGCCGTGGATAACAAGCCAATTGTTACGACATATGCATAAACGAGATTATCTGAAGCGGAAAGCAACATTGGCCGATGATCAAACTTTATGGGAAGAATATAGGGTTGCTCGAAATCGTACCAATAACGAAATTAGAAAAGCAAAGCAAGAGTATTTTATAACGAATTTGGAAACTGCTAAAACAAATCCAAGAAAAACATGGAAATTAATTAACGAACTAAGCTCGCGTAATTGTAATAAGTCAAGTAACATTAACGAGATTAAAGTAGACGGAAAAACAATAAATACACCTGCAAATATAGCTGAAGCTTTTAACAATCACTTCTCAAATATTGGTGAGAATCTAGCCTCAGAGATACCCATTTCTAACGTCAACCCTGAAGACTATTTAGAATCAACTGAGCAGAGATTTTCCATTAGACCTCCTACGGTTGATATGGTTTATATTCTGTTGAGTAAAATTAACGAACGAAAAGCTCCAGGTCTCGACAACATTCCTAATAAGCTGTTAAAAATAGCAGCTGCAATAATCTCACCATCATTAACTGATATATTTGCCAGATCAATTAACACTGGCATATTTCCATCCGAGTGGAAAATGGCTAGAGTAACACCAATATTTAAGAAAGGAAAAAGGAATGATCCGAATAACTATCGACCAATATCAGTTATTTCAGCTGTAGCCAAAATCTTCGAAAAATTAATCTTTGAGCAACTTTATAATTACTTCAGTTCTAACAGCTTGTTAACGCATTGCCAGTCCGGTTTCAGGTCGTTACATAGTACACTTACTGCTCTTCTTGAAGCCACTAGTAACTGGTCAGTTAATATTGACAATGGCCTCTTCAATGGAGTAATATTTATCGACCTTAAAAAAGCATTCGATACTATTGATCATCAGATATTGCTGCGGAAGCTTCGAATTTACGGTATGGATCAATTAAGTCTCGAATGGTTTCAGTCTTATTTGACCGGTCGATCTCAGAAATGTAATGTTAGAGGTTGCTTGTCATCATCTGCATCAGTTACACGTGGTGTACCACAGGGAAGTAACTTAGGACCATTACTCTTCCTTGTGTATATTAACGACCTTCCTAATTGTCTCAGTGCAGCAGTACCGAGAATGTTTGCTGATGATACGAACATTAGTTATGCGGCCAACACTATCGCCGAACTAGAAAATGTTATTAATTCGGAATTAAAAAAATTGAAAAGCTGGTTGGAAGCGAACAAATTAAGCCTTAATATCGCCAAGACAGAATTTATGATAATAGGATCTCGACAACGTATGCATGCGCACACTAACGAAAATATCAATATTGACCTGGATGGTCATGTGATTAAACAAGTTGATGAGGCAAAATCACTAGGTGTAATTATTGATAAAAATCTGTCTTGGTCTAAACACATTGATATGAAGTGTAAAAAGATTTCTTCCGCTATAGGTGCTCTTAAGCGAATAAAACCATTTATATCAACTGAAACAGCAATCCAAATTTACAACGCTATAATTCAACCTCACTTTGATTACTGTAGTCCCATTTGGGACGAATTTGGCGCAACATTATGTGAAAAAATGCAAAAATTGCAGAATAGAGCTGCTAGAGTGATTACGAAATCCAACTACGATGTCAGCTCTAGCATTCTCTTAGAGAAACTGCATTGGGACAATCTTTCCTTACGTAGGAAAAAGCACAAGTCTATATTAATGTTTAAAACTATCAATAAGCTAACGCCAGAGTATTTACAAAACATGTTTACATTTCGCAGCACAGATTATAACTTAAGAAATGCAGAAATGAAGCTAAATTTACCAAAACCACGTACGGACTTTATGAAGCGTAGTTTCTGCTACAGTGGAGCAAGTTTATGGAATGCGCTTCCTCAAACTGCACGTACGTCCAAATCATTGAGGCATTTCAAAAATGAAATTAATCAATTCTTGACATTATAATGGGATCCCCACACGGCAATCTTGGAAAACAGTGCATTTTAGTTAGGAAATTAGTGTGTATATAGTGATGTGTGAAATTTATTAATAGTTTTTGTATTTTATTCTACACTGAAGATTTTACCGTGTTTAAATAAATGTTCAATGTTCAATGTGACCAACAATCCGCGATGAAGCCGAAACCTATAGTCGCTGGAGGCACAGAGTGCCCCAGCGACTAATTACACAATATACTACTTTTTAAATAAATGTTTCGACAAATAGCAATGCTCCGTGATGGCGAGCAGATGGTCGATATTTACCGGGTGGCGCAAAAATAAGTTAACCTGTTTGATTTATTTTAACTTAAAAACTAAAAGAGCTATTACACCTAAACTACGTGCATTGCTTTCAGTATTGTCTTACTTAAATTTTGATATACGCCCTGTGCAATTTCGTGCAATATTCACCGAGAGAGCTGCATTTAAACTTGAATAAACATTTTGGGAAGTGTTGAGAACTAGCTAAAAGGGAAGTGTCGAGAATTAGATAACCCTTAGCATTTTATCGTAAATATTCGTTTCAATGAAGTGAAGTTTAAATTATAAATATTTATAGGATGGAGGTGCTCTTTTGTTTTTGTTTAAGGTCTTTGGGAATGCATGAAAATTCATTTATGAAGCGATTTTGATTAAAAGATTTATTCTAAATATCTAATGACCCTGGGGAATCAAGTTCTAATGTTCCAAGAAAGAAACGTCAAGTGTTTTTTTTTTATAAATACGCCTCGTTTAACGAATGACCAAAGAGTTTTGATATGTTTAGAATAGGTAAGGTTAAATAATGCTCGTGAGGTTATACCGGCGGCGTTGGGCAGGTCTCTGACAACGAACGTGAACTTTCTGACTATAGTACGTCTAAGCACAGGTTAATGCTGTATTAAATATTTGATAGGCCGTTTTGGCTAATTCTCGACACTATCAAAAATGTTTACTCAAGTTTAACGCAGCTCTCTCGGTCAATATTGCACGAAAATGCACAGGGCGTATATAAAAATATAAGTTAGACAATACTGAATACAATGCACGTAGTTTACATGTAATAGCTCTTTTAGCTTTTAAGTTAAAACAAATCAAACAGGTTAACTTTAATTTTTTTTGCGCCACCCGGTACATGTTCGACTGTTGACTTAATTTCGTAATTTTAGTCTTCGTCACCCGTCACCAACTTATACATGATATGCCACGAACGAGAAGCCGTTGTGAGGAGAAATGAATATTTTAAAATAGTTTCATATACATGCATGTATATTTTAGTCAAAAGTGAGAAGTTTTCTGGATTTTAGATTCTCTCTAAAATGTGTTTATTTATTTTGAAAATTTCAAGAGTTTGAAACACTCAAATATATTTTCCGAGATCATTTGATGATATCTCATTGCGAACAAAAATGGCCAAATAGGAACGATTTGAAATTAGCGGTCGATAACAAATTTTTCTATCTCTGTTGCCGCAAAATATTCTCAGAATTTTCAAACATTTGCCAAAATGGAGGTCGCTGTGTATAAGAAAAACATTATAAAGGCATTGCAAGTTCTCTGCAATCTTCAGGTTTCGTAAAATGTCTTATCCACAAAATTTCGTTGTCTAATCGCGAGTTAAATCATTTCAATCAATAGTCAAACTCATAAACAACTTCATTGAAAAATACAAAGTCAAACAGCTAAACTTATCTCTGCAGCAAAATTTTTTGAGTTTTCCTCGGCTTTCATAATATTACAAACTAATAACCTGACTAGTCGGGAAATTAGCGATTAAATTTCCCTTCGCCTCGGGAAGATTTGTGAAAGTCCTCGGGCTTCGCCCTCGGACTTTCACAAATCTTCCCTCGGCGTCGGGAAATTTAATCGCTAATTTCCCTCTGGTCATGTTATTACTTATAATTATTCTTTTGAATTTTGACTATTCTTTCAGAGAATAAGTTCAACACTCAAACATACGCGTTTACGGCAGAAAAATCAGCCATTTTAAGTCGGTCGTGTTAGTTCAGTTTTTATGACGCAATGATACAAAAAGTATCTCATTCGATAGCTAAAGGCGTAGTCTTTATTGGGATGGGAAAATTAAATCTATACATACCCAATACTGAACACACAATAACACGGAAAATTTACGTAATGCAATAATTTCAAGAAATGAAAGATCTTTATTTTTCTACGTTTTATTCGACAATATTTTAAGCATCTTCAGGAAATTACAAGCATAACAGTGCCTTATATACCATACTTACAGCTACTGTCTTTTTCTTATGGTGATGATGATATGCGTATTAATAGATAGAACAATATAGAGGGGGGGCAAGGGTATTTTCGTGACTCGTGATTAGCTATTATTCGTGTTTTGTGATTCGTGAAATACCATTCCGTGAATCGTGATTAATATGCGCGCAGTGAATCGTGAAGAGCTAAAAGGCTAGCTAGGTTCTTGAATTTACCAATATTAAACCGTAACTTGTGAATGTTTACGTTTAAAACTCGGCCCAAATTTAATATTATGGGGGGGGGGAATGGGAAATAAATAAATTTGCTTCCCGCGGTTGTCTTTCTTGAAGTTTCTTCGTTTCTTGAGGTTGCTTCGTTTCTCGTAATATTTTGTAATGCCTCGCAATGATTTTCATAGTCGTTTAAACGGCTCTAATGTTAAAGTCAGCGAGTTCTGCTGTCTAGAAAATCCGCGTTAAATGGTTTCAGACTTTGTTACGCTTCTGCGTTTCTAAAAATCGTGAAAATGAAATTTTGTTTTTCGTGACTCGTGAAATCGAAAAATAATCTTCGTGATTTCGAGACGAGACCCCCCCCCTTGCCCCCCTTAATATAAGTGTATAGTTCGTTGTGTTCACATTTACTATGCCCAAAATATTGTTAGCGAGTTTCCTTCTAGCCTTAAGTTTCTTGGGAAAAAGGGTTATTAGTGCAGCTAGGATTCAACCCGTCGACATATTTTCAGACTTTTCAGAACTTTCAATCCTTCAGTACGTAACTTCTTGTTTTTCCAATAAAAGATTAAACAGTTAATTGTACAATTCATCAAGCCCATGGTTCTAGTCCACATCCCTGTAAGATTTGCATCATCCAAAAAAATATGCTGTTTCTGGCGAGTTTACTCTTAATCCAATGTACACCCACGTTGGAATGGCTTTCACCACAACACAAGCGAATACCAGCAAACAACTCGATATATTTTTCAAAGAAAACGTCTTTTTCATATCAGGCGATATTCTTTTGTTTTTACCACTTTTCCTGACGACTAGAAACAGTTTGTAGTTCATAAAAAACATTGCAGGAAAGTTAAGAATACAAAGAATTAGCATATATACTTGGTGGGAAGTAACAAAGTCGTTTGAAGTCATCACTTTCAAAATTACTTGGACGATGATCAGTATTGCAAGAAGAGTTAAAAGTCTTCCCTTCGTTACCGATGTTCGATGGAAGATAGGATAAGATGTCGCGAAATATCGACCGAGAGTCATCACCAAAAGAGCGAATAATGAGTTGCTTACCATTTACTTGGAAATTCCAGTGATTCTATACGGAAAGTAAATGGAACAAGCATATTTCGACGGCCCAACCGGAACTTCTCTGGAATGAACGGTTTGTTAAAAGGTTGTCCTCTGTTACCGATTAGAACGTTTCAACCGGTGAATTTTGTTCCATTTACATCTTTTTCATTTCCAAGCTCTTCGTGATTTACTGTAATTCAAACCGGATGAGTTTTCCATGTAAATGGTAAACAACCCTTCAGTGCCTTCCGGTCAGTCACTCTAAATGGAAAGCGCATAATCCGAATGAGATTTTCTATCCGAAAGTTTGCTTACCATTAGCACAATTTCAAACCGGATGGGTTTTCCACACTGAGCTATAATATATCTGGAGGAAGTGCTCCTATCTCTCTTTCAGTCAAGCAAGTGAAGCCAAAAACATGGCGGATTTTCAAGGATTTTCACGTTTGCTGACGCCAGACTGACACCACTGGTCCTAAATTCTCGTGGTAATTACCACTGAGCAAGGCTCATTTTGAGCCCCTACCACTTTTACATCCCCCTGTTTTTCGAAAAAATATTTTAGGTTTTTGTTTTGAAGTTTGCCTCGGTGTTTGCCTTTTCTTCGACATTTTAACATTTGTTTCGAGTTGCACAAGTGGCAAGAATCATCCTGGCTAGTAAAAGACAGGGAACGAATATTCAAACCTCAAGAAATTATGGAAAGACGTTTATGTGTAAAGGTAAAATACGTACTGTTTAATAATATATGTTAATATTAATAATTTGTGATAGAGTACTATAAAGATCCTAGGTCAAGACAAAGCGAAATAAACAAGCCTATTTTTACGATATAAAATGCCATTTTTGACCACCATCTGCTTCATGATCCTACTTATTAAAATTAAAGTGCTTTCTATTATATTAGTATAACTATAGAGGAAGACCTTTTAAGCCAGAACTTGATCATGGCTTTGAATGATTTTATAGTCCATGTAAACTGGCCACTGGTGGCAATGAAATTTAATGTGTAGAATTATTAAGTCTATCAAGACCCAAAACTGGCAGTTCAATTCTACCAACTTCTGTTGAAGCTAGTTGTCAGGTTTTATAGCTATAGAGGCCTGTAGCATTTTCTATAGAAATTGCATATAGTAAAATCAATTGAAATCATAAAGAAAATGAAACATTCTTGATGACATCAGTGGCGACGTTATATCAGGGGGCCCCCGGTTCAAACTTTTCGAAGGCCGCCCCCTAGTAGAAGTGCCAAGGGCACAAGTCGAGCGCCGTATATGCACAAGTTTTCTAGTGAGTCAAGGGCATGCTCACCTGGAAAATTTTTTAATCTAGACTCTCTGAAATGCCATTTCCCAGACTTTGGGGAGAGATTTTACAGAATTCTGATGGTCAGAGAATGGCATTGTTGCTCTATAGGCTATAGCCTGAGCCTGGGGGCCCCCATTGGGGTTGGGCGCAGGGGTGGGAAGTTTTTCGGGGTTTTTTAAAAAATAGTTTTTAAAAAAGTTTTAAAAGGGTTTTGAAAAGCAAGAAAAGTTTAAAAAGTTAGATTTTAAAAAAAATTTTAAAAAGTTAAAAAATTAGGGGTTAGTGGTTAGGGTTGGGGTTGGGGTTAGGGTTAGGGTTAGTGTTAGGTGCCGCGAATTTATTTTTATGATAAATTCAAACTTTGCCTGCGAATTTATCATAATGATAAATTCGGACGTGTTTAAGAATTTACTCATATAGTAAATTCAAAGGTGGAGCTCATACTGATATATATACTCGGATATAGTAACACCAAGAACATCATATTCACCCGAGTACATAAAACCAACACAGAAAAAAAAAGCATACTGTATATCTGCTTAAGCCCTCAGTGTTCGAATGAGTGGAATTTCAAGAGCATTCTGACTGGCTTTATGCAAACAGGTGGCCTTACTTGTCAGGGCAGGGTGAAGACCAGTTAAGGTTAGGGTCAGGCAAGGTTCATGTAAACTTATTGTTAAGCAAAAATGTTATGTGTACACAATCATGTGTAATATTGTGTTGGATTAATAGCAGTTAAACATTGGAATGCAGTGTCGGAAAATAACCACAACAATTATTATATAAAGTATCTGGTTGTTTTAGTGTAATATTAATTTCTCACATATTTTTTTCAGAAACAAAGCACCATTGAGCAACTTGTTGGGAAAGAGAAGTCACAAACTGTTGATGAATATTATATATATTTAATTAATTAACTATATCCACATGAAATACAATTTAATTAACAGTATTTTGATTTATTGTCATAGTTATTAGCTAGATTACATTATTTTCATATTAAAAATAAAATTAACAAATTACAATATCTGTGTGAAAATATTGCAATAATCAATTAAAATATCAAACCAGCCAATTGTTTCAAACATGCAAAATTTGCGAGTGTAAGGGACAGACCATTAGAAAAGTGATGGGCGGGGGGGGTTCTAAGAGGTAATATATATATTTTTATACACCTATAGAAGTAATAATTTTTTTTTCTCACTTGATGCCTGGAAATATTTTTAAGTGCAATTTATATCTTCCAAGCTAGGAATTTTTTTTTGCACTATGCCTGGAAAGATTTTCCCCCTAATTTTTTTTCTGGAAATTTTTTTTTTTGGTTTTGCCCCTCCCCCCAATCACTTTCTAATGGTCCGTCCCTAACCTCCCCCTACCTCCCCCTGAGAGAACAAGAGAGGTGCTGTGGGCTCCTATTTTCCATTTTGATATGTGGCAATGGACCATATAATGCACCAATGTTTTTTTTTTTTTTTGGGGGGGGGTGTATATTCATATATTCCTGTTTACATACCGTAAAAACAATCGATTTCAAAAGAAATCCGTTGGGCAGAACACAAATATATGAATATCCCACCCCCCCCCAATTATCGTGCTAGCCACGGCCCTGCCTGTCAAATGCCTGACAAATATACTTGTCAATGCAAGGGGAGAGCTCTGGCTCTTCATGGGTTGACTAGTATATGCTAAACCTTTGAAAGTGGCAATGTGCCCCAATGCACCCCACTTTATTATTATATTAGAACTGTCTGATGGCAGACAATTCTATTTGTGAAGGGGAGTGCTGGTGCTCAATAAGTTGATTTAAATTAAGTGGAATATTATATCAATTGCTTTGAACAAAGGTGATTCTCTTTTGTGGCAAGAAATTTAACCAGGGCATTCTTCTTAAAGTTTTCTACACATCTCTGGATTTTTCTTGGCATCTGGAAAAGTGTAATAGAATACATATCCAATTAGGAATGTACTATATTATCTACATAAGTTGGTCTACATGCTATTGAACATTATATTATTTTTTCCTTTCAATTTTCAAATATTAAATGTTTTTTCAGGCATAGAAATTAGAGTGCATGATTATAGGCATCCCTTCCCACCCATTGACTTCTATTTCTATGTACTTGCAGTATTTCCATAAATTCATATTTGCCATAAATTCAAATTCATCAATTTGCTGGCCATTTCATGTATGAACTATAAACTTTACTTGTACAACTAGATATTGGGCTTTCTACTGTTAGCCATGAAAAAAGATTAAAATTGTCTATTAAAATCACAACTCAAGATTGTAGTGTGAGCCTTGCAAGCTTTTACTCAACACTTATACTCCTACAGAGACACTTATTAGGAACAGTTTTGATCTGTTTTGTGCCCATTACAACCACTATTGGCATCCTAGTCCTGTGACAATATATTAAAAATTTAAAACCCTGGACAAGTTGGAACTTGACACCATTTGTCCATCATTTTAAGGCAAATCTGATACTATATTGTATGTTAAAATTGATGTTGGATCTTTGGCTAAGGACTCCAGAGGAAAACAAAAATATAACCTGCCCAAATGGCAAAATAAAACACAAAGAAAAGTGATAAAGGCAGAAAAATACCAGCTGCTGTACAGCGTCGTTTATAGTTGTTAATTTCGTATCCAATTTTTCTTGAAAACACGGTATTTATTTAGTAGAAATGAAGCACAGAAACAGTTTAATATACATCTTACCTGTAAAAAAGTGTCTCTTCTTGATAAAGAATTGTGGCATCATGAAGCCATGCAAAAACTCGGCATTTTTTCTTGATGATTTTTATATATAAAACTTTCAGCAGAGTTTCAGGGTTTTTTCAAAAACCAGGGGGGTGAAATTGTCGTCAAAAACCGAGGATCGCGGTTGGCCAGTGGTAATTACCACGAGGATTTAGGACCAGTGGCGTCATTCTTGCGTCAGCAAACGTGAAAATCCGCCATGTTTTTGGCTTCACCTTTTGATGCCGAGCACTTCCTCCAGTTACATTATAGCTCAGTGGTTTTCCAAGTAAAAGGTAAACAACCATGAAAAACCAAAGGAAATACCTTTCGATGTTGAGGAAATATGAGGCCATCTAGCATTTCCATCCACCTTTCCCGTCAACGATGACATAGAGATAAGGGCAGTCAATGGACTATCAGTTAAAACCGTAAGCAAATCGCAACAGGACAAAACCATTATCATGAAATAACATAATTTCTTTTCGAAGTTGTACAGACCTCCAGAAAGTGAGTATGCATGACCAAGGAATTTAAACATATTCCCGAGGAAAAGAAGAACACATTCACAGCAAATATGAATATGAGGTTGATAAAATAATAAGATTCCATGCATCCTCGAGCGACTCTCAAGAATTAAACATAAAACTAAAACTGTTGTTTTTAAGTATGACAGCTGAATTTCAAGTACTCAAGTGTATAAATGACATATACAAGTCAACTATTACATCATAAAATGGTAATATGAGGAAGGCCTATTATAGCATGCTTCTGTGTTTAGGTTTTCTCCAGCAGTAATCCTGAAATATATAAGAGATGACCCTTGCTGGCAGAGGCGCCGGAATATCGATAATAGCGGGGGCAGATATTCATATATTCGTGTTCACAGACTGTAAAAACAATCGATTTCAAAACAAATTAATTGGGCAGAACACGAATATATAAATATTTGCCCCCCCCCTCCCCCCAATTGTCGATATTCCGGCGCCTCTGCTTGCTGGACCTCTAGGGAAAACAGTTTAGAACTGAAGTTTATTTTTTTAATTAACTATACGTTTATAGTCTCATGGTTAACTCTTAGCCTCATCTTATAATGTGCTTAACTCGGCAGTAAGATGAAACGTGCTGTTAGCTTGGGCCATCTGTCCTCTCAAAACAAATGTCTCGCCCTGCTTTTAAGTTGGTTTCCAAAACCACAAACACTAATAACTACTAAGGCGGGTTTTAATTATACATGTTGACAGAATGATATGTACTTTACATAACTTTAGTATAAGACCTATTTATATACTGCGGCAAAGTATAATTAAAATCCTTTTGACATTGTACGTTTTAAAATCCAAGCATTAATATGTCCACTGTCATTTTGACTTTTCAAACTTCAAAAGACCTTCTACATGAAGTATTATGCTGATCAACGGCACGTCCTCAGAACAAACTATTTCTATCTTTATTAGTGATGCGAGAGCTTCTGTAATTGTGGGGGATAGGGGCATAGACAGCCCCAAACGTGTGGGAGGGAGGGGACATGGTCTCCCGGAATATTCTTCAATTATTAGGGTTTCCGAAACGCTATTTCATGTATTTTAGACACGTTTTCCATAGATTTGGTATATTTATTATATCATAGATGCAAATATTATGAGGTTACAGCCCCCCAGTTTCTCCACAGTGTTGAAAAATTACAAAATTAATCCTAAAGGAAAGTGTCGATGGGGAGGGGGGGGGGGGTCGAACCATATTATTATTATGATTTTTGGGCATCTCAGTTGACTGAAGAATAATGTTGAATGATTTTGTAGATGGAAATTTTCACTGTAAATTTTATACATTTATGATGAACTATCCAAGTGGACTCTGTAGCTCAGTTGGTTAGAGCGCTGCACTGGAATCACAGGACCACAGGTTTGATTCCTGCCAGAGGGTCTATATATATAGTTGCATTTTTCACAACTGCTCCTGGTTGGCTCTTAATAAATGTATAAAATTTACACGCGACATTTTCCTATTATTATTGTATG
Organism: Paramuricea clavata; assembly: GCA_902702795.2. Lineage (NCBI taxonomy): Eukaryota > Metazoa > Cnidaria > Anthozoa > Malacalcyonacea > Plexauridae > Paramuricea > Paramuricea clavata. Next base: position 1,705 of record CACRXK020010687.1, on the reverse strand, counting down.
AATTTCGAACGTGCAATGCTAAAAGTTTATTAACTTTTATAATTTATTTTTAATTTTAGTAATTTGCTTTTTTGCTAGTCGTAGTATATAAAAAAGTGATATTTTAAAGTTGTATAAAGTGCATGATTATCTTTTGTTCTCGTTCAACATATATTATAGTTTGCAATTGCAGTTTTGCCTTTTCGAAAACAACTTGAGAACAGGTGCGATGGTGAGACATGTAAATGAAAGTTTGTTTTGAAAGTACAAGTGGCCCAAGCGAAAAAGAACGTTTCGTCGAGTCGAGTCATTGGTTAAGAAATAAAAAGAAATACAAGCTCGCGTTTCGCTTTCAATTTTTACATTATCAACTATATGTCTCTATGTTATTCTAAACCGATTCACAATAAGAAAGTAATTATACAATACACTACTTCCTAAATAAATGTTTCGACCAAAGCCAATGCTCCATGATGGCGAGCAGATGGTCGATATATATACATGTTCGACTGTTGATTTAATTTCGTAATTTTAGCCTACGTCACCTGTCACCAACTTACATGATATGGCACGTACGAGAAGCCGTTGTGAGGATAAATGAACGTTTTAAAATCATTTCATACACATGTACATTTTTGTCAAAAGTGAGAAATTTTCTGGATTTTAGATTCTCTCTAAAATGTGCTTATTTATTTTGTAAATTTCAAGAGTTTGAAACACTCGAATATATTTTCCAACGTCATTTGATAATATCTCATTGCGAATAAAAATTACCAAATAGGAACGACTTCAAATTACCGGTCGATAACAAAATATTCTCAGAATTTTCAAACATTTGCCCAAATGGAGGTCGCTGTATGTGAGAGAAACATTATATGGGCATTGCAAGTCCGCTGCAAACTTCAGGTTTCGTAAAATGTTTTATCCACAACATTTCGTTGTCTAATCGCGAGTTAAATCATATTTAAATTTAATTGCCAAGACTATAGATTATTCTTATTTTGATTATTCTTTTGACAGCTATTCATTGACTATTCTTCTACAGAATAATTTGAACACTCAGACAGACGTGTTTGCAATTATCATGGAATTGGCAGCAAAATCGGCCATTTTAAGTTTGGTCGTGTTAGTTTAGTTTCGCAATGATGGAAAAAATATCTCATTCGATAGTTAAAGGCCTATATAATCTTTATTATAGGATGAGAAAATTAAATTTGTACAACATATCCGATACTTAACGTACAGTAACATGGCACATTTTCATACATCTCGTTGTATGTAATGAATTAATTTAAAGAAATGAAAGAATTTTTCTACGTTTTATTCAACTATATTTTCGTCATCTTTAGGAATGGATGAAATTACAATCATAACAGTGCCTTTTATACCCTAGTTACAGCTACTGTCTTTCTTCTAGTGATGATGATATGCGTATTAATATATAGAACAATATAAGTGTATAGTTCGTTGGGTTCACATTTACTATGACCAAGATATTGTCAGTGAGTTTCCTTCGTTTTTTGAAGAAGGGTTATTAGTGCAGCTAGGATTCAACTCGTCGACATATTTTCATGCTTTTCAAAACTTTCCATCCTTCGGTACGTAACACCTTGTTTTTCCAGTAAAAGATTAAACAGTTAAATGTGCCATTCATCGAAATTATGGTTAATCCCCAGGTCAGTGCGAGGTTTGCATTATCCAAAGTATGTGTTGATTTTGACGAGTG
>CACRXK020010686.1:0-17323 GCA_902702795.2 Paramuricea clavata | reverse complement strand
GCTGAAGTCTTGAAATTTCCACACCGAATAGCAATTTTCAATAGCTTCAATTTGATATATAGTCCGACGTTTGGGGTCAAGTATTTCTGCTCATAACTCAGAAAAACTATTTTGGCTTCATCAAATCATAGGCCTTTACCATAGCAGTTAGCCTTCCAGTTTATTTATAGTTCAATGGGGTACATACACTCAGAACATTCATAACTCATCTACTCGTTCACATACATCAGAAGACGAAAATGGCACTAGCAATCGCAGCAAAAATTGCAAGTATACACGGACCGTTGAAGAGATGTCGTTAGAGAGAATTTACTTAATTCAATGTTCGTTCATTTAGCCAAACTGTATGGTGGATGGTCCTGGAGAATGTCTAAATGGCGGTCAATGTGACATGTCTTGTTCACGTGATCAAAAACTAATGTGTCATTGTCCAGCGGGAAGAACGAGCCTCAGATGTGAGGATGAAGTAGGTGAGTTATGACCAATGTTATTAGAACTTAACCGAGGGGTACTATGTCAGTTTCGCCAAGGCATATAATGGTAACACACTGGTAACATACATATTATCACCTGCAGTCCTATTTCCGCAAATAATATGCATATGTCTGAAAATCATTTCACCTCAGTCGTATATGAGAAGAGTGTTTCCAGTTTGATTTTACTAAACACTACAGGTTTACTCAAAGTATTCCGGATTCATCGCATGGACCACTGGACCAATAATGATATGCCCTTACTGGACCTGTATGAAAAACAGTTTAGATTGATAGACCTATCGAGTAGAAATGAAGTTAGTTCATTCAGTTAAGGATCTTCCTTACAAAGGCTGGCACTTACTGAACCTCTAAGGGACAACAGTTTGATAGCCCTTATTGGACATAGCTGTAGGAAGAACACTTTAGATTGATAGAGCTATCCAGTATAAGTAAAATAAATTTAATAATACCTGAGTGATTGTCTTGTGTTCAATAACTAGATCACAAGCAGGAACATTTCATGTCTTATTTCTTTCCATCTCAGTTGTTCTCTTCCTTAATCTAAACTTGAAGCAAACAAGTTAAACACTTGAGTATATAACTTTCCTCTTTGTATACCATTGCAGTTATAGACAAGGGACAAGATTTTACAATGGTGTTTCCAACAAGGAGTGTTGACAATTATATTTCAATCGAGAACAGCAAGGAAGATGCAATTCCTGACATAAGCATGTTGTTCTGGATAAATACTTTGGAGACACAAAGAATGATAGTACTCGACTACTTCAAAAACACGGATCAACAACTTAGAATATTCGTAACGCCCAACCAAGTCGATGTAAAAATTAAAACAGGTTCCGAAGGTGGTGGTATTTTGTGAGTGTATCAAGCCATATATTCCTTTCTACATTGAAGTGCACAGTGTAAAGTTCAATTCAACTCAGTTCAGTTCAGCTCAGTTCCATTCAGTTCCGTTCAGTTCAGTTCAGTTCAGTTCAGTTCAGTTCAGTTCAGTTCAGTTCAGTTCAGTTCAGTTCAGTTCAGCTCAGTTCAGTTCAGTTCAGTTCAATTCAACTCAGTTCAGCTCAGTTCCAATCAGTTCCGTTCACGTTCAGTTCAGTTCAGTTCAGTTCAGTTCAGTTCAGTTCAGTTCAGTTCAGTTCAATTCAACTCAGTTCAGTTCAGCTCAGTTCCATTCAGTTCCGTTCAGTTCAGTTCAGTTCAGTTCAGTTCAGTTCAGTTCAGTTCAGTTCAGTTCCATTCCGTTCAGTTCAGTTCAGTTCAGCTCAGTTCCGTTCAGTTCCATTCAGTTCAGCTCAGTTCAGCTCAGTTCCATTCAGTTCCGTTCAGTTCAGTTCAGTTCAGTTCAGCTCAATTCAGTTCAGTTCAGTTCAGTTCAATTCCATTCCGTTCAGTTCCGATCCGTTCCATTCAGTTCCGTTCAGCTCAGTTCCGTTCAGTTCCATTCCGTTCAGTTCAGCTCAGTTCCATTCAGTTCCGTTCAGTTCAGTTCAGTTCAGTTCAGTTCCGTTCAGTTCCGTTCAGTTCCGTTCAGTTCAGTTCAGTTCAGTTCAGCTCAGTTCAGTTCAGTTCAGTTCCGTTCAGCTCAATTCAGTTCCGTTCAGTTCAGTTCAGTTCAATTCCATTCCGTTCAGTTCCGATCCGTTCCATTCAGTTCCGTTCAGCTCAGTTCCGTTCAGTTCCATTCCGTTCAGTTCAGCTCAGTTCCATTCAGTTCCGTTCCGTTCAGTTCCGTTCAGTTCCATTCCGTTCAGTTCAGCTCAGTTCCGTTCAGTTCAGTTCAGTTCCGTTCAGTTCAGTTCAATTCAGTTCCGTTCAGCTCAGTTCCATTCAGTTCCGTTCCGTTCAGTTCCATTCAGTTCAGTTCCATTCAGTTCCGTTCAATTCAGTTCAGTTCCGTTCAGCTCAGTTCCATTCAATTCCGTTCAGTTCAGTTCCGTTCAGCTCAGCTCAGTTCCATTCAGTTCAGTTCAGCTAGAATAACGTAAGATATAAAATGAATAACGTGCTCAAATACCTTAACATCATTATTTAGCGAATTTCCAGTTCCACCAATCAATGACGGTTATTGGCATCACGTGGGAGTCACGTGGTCTCTTGGTAACTACGCTATCTACCTTGACGGCATATCGGTGTACAGCGGAGATGGCTTGGGCGAGACAGCATTGGCAGGCGCAGGAGAATTTCACATAGGTCAGGTACCCGATTCCACTGGTGATTTTAATCTAGAAAGGTCTTTCAGGGGAAACTTAAGTCAGCTCAATGTATGGAATGAGATATTGACAGCTGATGAGATAAAATCGACGAGTAAAAGTTGTTTTAATGAAGTTGGGAATTTGTTTGACTGGAGCACAGTGGTTGAGAAGAAACATGGAGCTGTCTATAAAGAAAGTCCAAATCCTTGCAAAGCACTTCGTCAAAGTAAGTACGACTTTACATGCCGTTTGAATGAAAGGGGGGGTGTCAGCCTCTCCCTTGCTCGGCGTATGGTTTGTGAAATGTTTATAATTATGAATGACCAGGGCCGCCGATAGGGGGGGGGGGGCAAATTGCCGCGGCCCCCCCCACCCTAACTTAATAGGGCCCCTACTTGAAAGCGAGAACCTAAAATTGAGTAGGGTCTTTAAAATGGTCTGAGCATTTTTGAAATTGAGGGCCCCTTGCAGTACCTCCACAAGCAGTCTAGCTAAGGTCTAGTTGGGTCTAGCTTAAAAATAATGATGTCATGGGCCCCCAGGGAAGATTTGCGCCGCCCCCCCCCCCAATTCTCTCGGCGGCCCTGTGAATGACCCCTCAGCTAGGGGAAAGTGATTTTACTGATTTATTCCGGATAGTGACGTACTTTCCATAAGGGTGTATTATCAATGCTTTTTAAAGCATTAATAAAAGCATAAAGCATAAAGCATGCTTTTTAAAGCATTATTGGCGTTTTAAAAAACGCCATATTTATCGCAATACTGAATTTCAGAGATCATTTTCTGAATTTCAGACATCATTTTCGTTTTGGCGTACCAATGAAAATCTCTTCATTTTAGCATTATTTTACAGATAAAGCACTAAACACACTTCTTAAGTTTGCTTGCCGCTTGAGAAACTTATCAAAAATTAAGAATTTTAAATGTAATCATAACCAAATTACATATTATATCTCGTTAGTTTTGAGCGCTTGTTACGCAACCGTCCAAAAAAAACACTTTTCTTTAGATAGAGACTATGATATCGCAATGTCAGCCACACCAGGTACAAGCACACAGGCAACACATATCGTATCGTCAGATAATATTCCAACTCTGGACGCTTTTACAATCTCAATGTGGGCAAAACATTCTGAGTATATACGATACGTGGAATACACGAATAATCGTGCGACCTCGCTCGCCTTTCGCCTTCACAAAGATGTCCTGATCTTGGAAATGGCTGGAGCTGATACGAAGTAAGGTTGCCTCCGAATCACAGGCATAAAAAGGCATTAACGTAACTGATATCGATTAGGGAATGTAGCATAATTTTAGCTTAATTTCTCGACTTACTTTTAGACAAGCCAGAGTTCCAAGATATTGGAAGGAGTCTCCTGCATACTGGCACCATATTTCTACCACATGGAGTAGTAGTACAGCTCACTGGAAAATCTATCTGGATGGTTCATTGGTCTCTATTATGCATGGTGTGGCTTCTGGTATCACAATTCCTGCAGGAGGACAATTATTATTGGGTAAAATATAACGTTTTTGATTTAGCAGAACTGTATATTTTAAATTAACATCATTGAAAATATATACTCGTGGTCACTAGCACTATAATCATTTTGACCACCACCACCATATCAACACCATCATCATCTTCATCACTACCACCATCATCATCTTCACCACCACCATCTTCATCTTCATCACCATCACCTTCACCACCACCACTATCATTTCATCAACACCACCATCATCATCTTCATCATCATCTTCATCACTACCATCATCATCTTCATCACCATCATCTTCATCACCACCATCATCATCTTCATCACCACCATCTTCACGACCACCATCATCATCTTCATCACCACCATCATCATCTTCATCACCATCATCTCATCACCACCACCATCATCTTCATCACCACCACCATCATCTTCATCAACACCATCTTCACGACCACCATCATCATCTCATCACCACCACCATCATCTTCATCACCACCATCATCATCTTCATCACCACCACCATCATCTTCATCACCACCATCATCATCTTCATCACCACCACCATCATCTTCATCAACACCATCATCATCTTCATCACCACCACCATCATCTTCATCACCACCATCTTCACGACCACCATCATCATCTCATCACCACCATCATCTCCATCATCACCACCATCATCTCCATCATCACCACCATCATTTTCACCGCATCATCTTCATCACCATAACCGTTACCAACACCATCGTCACCACCATCACTAAGAATACATATACCATCACCTGTGATTAAACAGTCAAGGTGCAACCGTTCACATATTCCTAAACACTTCAATAGGTTTAGGAAACCCAGACAATGGAGATCATTCCATGAACGGCAGTCTGAGCAGACTCAACATATGGGACTATGAAGTTGATGGACATGCTTTATCATTAATGGCAAACCAAGGACCATTGTTTGAAAACGGCAATGTATTTGCTTGGTATGGAGCGAAGTCAAAGGTTGTGGGAGACATGACCTTTCAAGAGACACCAAGCGATCTATTTAACAGTCGTAAGTACAAACTTGTACTGGTATTTCAATCACAGGCCACAAAATAAAACTGTCGTACTTGGCACCTGAACTGTGCCGGTCTTTCTTCGAAATGTCGACCTGTTTTAAGGCTTGTTTACACTATCAAAGTTTCTGTGATCACAGTAGGAATTTTGCATAGATTAATAGATGATTCCCTTATTACGTTCTCGTAGCGCTTTGCATTGTGGTTATAGGTATCACTGATAAAGATAGCGGCCTCGAATGAAAATATTGAATGTTTTCGCGAATATTTTGCCTTTGGCTATCGTAAACCTGACCCTAGCTTTTTTAAAAGTTCTTGCACGGGTCAGGACAAAAAATAAGCCATCATGAATATCAGGGATACCACTATTACCACAATGCAAAGCGCAACGAAAACGTAATGAGGGCAATCATCTATTCTAAGTTTTGAAGGATTTGTACGAAATGTTTGGGGAAACGCACTCAAGTCTTTACAACGCAAAATTCCACAGAAACTTTGATAGTGTAAACCAGGCTTTCAGGTAAACACAAACCGTAGTAGCTTATTGCAACAGTGTAAGGCTGAAAGTCGGTCTGATGAATTTTGAGACTAAACTAACTTTAGGACCACTGAGAGAATACAAAACTTTGGGAATAGTGTTACCCTCACTAACCTCCCGACGAGGGAGCTTTGTGTTTCATCCTTACCAACGAAACGCGTTACACTCATAAAGGAAAGTAAAATTTAATTGATTGATATATGTTATAGCTCTAACAGTTCTGAACTGTTCTTTCTAGGCCAGCCCTTTAATAACCCAGGGTCGGAAAATCCCAGAGTACCCAGAATAAAATTACGTAGTCTGGCAAAGTCAAACTGGATGCACTGCTGTCACATGGGGTGATATTATCATCAGTCAACTGCACAATCTCGTTCCCCGAGCCTGCGATCCTCGGGAAGGAACGCGAGGCTCTGGGATAATCCGTTGCCGGAAGCCAGGAATCCTGGCTAAGATTGAACTACGCATTCCATTTCAACGGCCAATCAGATTCCTCCCTGAAACGGATTATCCCAGAGCCTCGCGTTCCTTCCCGAGGATCGCAGGCTGACAACGAGATTGACAACTGCATAATGCAGGAATGAAACCAACCTCGTCCCCAGGGTCTTCCTACTAAATAGGGAAGAGCCTGGGAACGAGGTTGGAATTGGTTGGAATGAAACATCATATCACAGAAGTGAAAGACATATACACCACCACTGAACTATAATATAACATACGTGTATATAGTTCACTGTACACCACAGAGACCAGGCTCTATTTACCCGCGCCCGCCTGTGAAGGAAGTGACAGGCGGGCGGGCGCGGGTAAATAGAGCCTGCGTCTCCTGTCCTTATGGGCGCTTTCCATTTAATGGCATGACCGGCCAGATCCGAATTATTTTCTCTGTATTAATGGAGCATCTGGTCTATATTTCTCAAATATCTAGAGAAAATGGACCTCATTAGAATGTTATCTAAATTTTCCGGTCAGATATCTATCTATCCATCTTCTAAGCGCAATGTTTTGTGTTCCAATAAAAAATTTGACCGTTCTGACCCGTGTTAATGGAAAGCACCCATAGACCCAACCACCACCCAGTATGAAAAGTCACCCAAACTCTTTTTTTCATAGGAGCAATTGCAGACTACCAGATCAGTTTTCCCACAGCTTCAACATCGAATTACGCGCGGATCTACGACGTTTCCCCCAACGATATAACGACTGTGTCTGCTTGCTTTTGGACTAAATTCCTCAGATACTCAGCTGGAATACTTGCATATTCGTCCACCGAGTACGAGGACGAGCTTGCGATTTATTTTTATAGCACTTACAAATTCGCAGTTATTGTCAGAGGGATATATTCTTATACCACGTGAGTACTTTCAAAGTTGGAGGGATACACCCTGTCAATATTTTACACATCTTTGCGTTCAGCTTATTACTAAGGTATTCAAATTCTAACAATACGTTATTTCAATAGTTTGTTTTTTTGGGACACCTTGTATATAAATACATATATAGGGAAACCAAATGAAACGTGTAAAAAATTTAAAGTTTAAATACAATATGCAGTAAAAGTCATATCATTCATGAATTTTATATGTGCACGTCGACCCTTCGAATAAAAGGCGTGCTATGTCTGTGTGTTTTTGAGGACTGTCTTGGAAAGCCTTTAAAGCACTATGGCTTTGAATTTTTGTTTTTCTCGTAGACCGGTGGTTCGTACAGGCAGATGGCATTTCTTCTGCATACAATGGCGCAGTTCAGATGGTTTAGTCAAGAGCTATAAAGACGGTGTGGAACTACATAGCACAACTATCGCAGTTGGCGAGGTTATTCCCGCAAACGGTGCCATCGTGCTGGGGCAAGAGGTTGATAGTTTTGCCGGGGGGTTTAGCAGTTCACAGGCAATGGAGGGGGAGTTGGCCGGTTTAAATTTCTGGACAGATTTCTTAACAGCCAACGAGATCTCAGGAATGGCCTCAGGAGTTATCAATGTGAACGGCAATTTACTTCAATGGAGAGATTTCAGGGACCACATTTATGGTGCTGTAACTATAAACGAAAACTCTGATTTTGACTTGCCAGGTATGTTTATGGTCAGGGGTTTGTGTATAGTTTGGCTTATTTAAAGTTCTGTGCATATGATTGCGAGTAACAGAGATATCTTGTGATATATTAATGCCACTAACCCGACATAACATTTTTGGTATGTGTAATTTTTCTTGGTAGAAATGTAATATATCTTTGAAGAATAAAACCATAATCTTGATCAACTTTTCACTGTCAAAGTTTCCAGATTTGATGTCATTTTGCAAATTAGTTTTCTTTTACTTTTTCACTCGGAGAATTCACCCGATGACATCATATCTGGAAACTTTGACAGTGAAAAAGTTGATCAAGAGGAGACTTCTGACTTATAAAAGATTTGTTACATGTCTTCTTAGAATGACCCAAATATGCAATCCATTCAAATTACGAAAAGTACGAGCGAAGGCCCTCTAAGCCAGGAAATTGTAGTTGTTGCTATTAACCACGTGACAAGGGATATTCCCTTGAAATGCTTTGCAGGTAGTTCTGACACAAATGAATCACAGTAACATTAGATGTAATTCTATTTCATTTCTTTCCCAGCATACCGAGTGCAGAAACTACGAGATGACTATTGCGAGGAAAACTATCCTGGAACGTACGCAAGATTTATCCGCAATCAAGCAACATCATATCTTTGGAGATGCATACGACCCTCGTCCATGTTGGATGAGAATATGGTTTATGATATTATTGGGAATTCTCCGTCATACTTTTCAAGAACGACACAGCTCTTGGCCATAACTTAAGATGCCAAACACGAAAAAACTTATGACATTCAAGGCAGGTATATACACTGTCAACTTTCACCCAAAGATTTCAAAAAGAAACTTACACTGACGCACACTTTTTTTAAACTTCACTTGTGTAAAGGCCCGTTTACACTTGCAATGTGTGTGAACGAGTGAGTACATATACTTTAGATGAGGGTACATATACTAAGAGCATTCATAACTCGTTTACTCGTTCACACCCATCAGGAGAAGAAATCATCCATTAAACACAACGCAAGCACGTTTGTCTGTGTAGACGCTTACAGTTTGTCTTGACGGATTATATCAGAGCTTGAAATAACGTTCCCAAAGTTCCCGATCATGGTGATCGGCAGTCATGACTTTCCCTGCTTTTTCAGGTTGGAAACCCTGCTTTTCCGCTAACAATTTCTTGCCGATCATTGGTCGGCTGTTATTTCACGCCCTATAGCTGTTATATAATCTGTTTGTAGGATGAGGGAGTTGATCGATAAAACGACAATGTTTTTCAAAAACCGACTAAACCGATGTAGCTTTTGGGGGAACACCATTTGTGCATGTGTATATATATGCTCACGTGGTTACCCACCAGACCAAGCAAACTGAAAACCAGTATTTCAATAAAACAAAACATACTTTCACGGCGTTTGTTGAAAAAAAAAAGAAGCAAATGTTTACGTGATGAGTATTTTTCTATAGATAATAGAAAACATTTTCGTAATTTCTGCACTTTTTAAAAGACAAGAGAAAATTTTGGCCAAGAATGGGAACTCTGGCGTCATTCCTACATCTGCCTTAATATTTCTATACATTATATGTCAACATTGCAATAAATTTACTAATGAATGACAAGTTTGTGTTTATTTGAAAATGAATATTCTGTATCTTGGCATAAATATTCACTTTATTGTTGTATTGTTTGACTGCGTTAACATTAAGCTCGCTCTCTAAGAATGTAGGGAGAGTAGTTCAGAACTGATAGAGCATTCCAGTATATGTTAGTTTAGTTTCGCTTTACATACGAACTAAGAATTTGACGGATAAGCAGATCCGAAGCATTACAAGCGTAGCCAAGTGCTATCGTCATAGTTTATCGTGTGTATCCAAGAATTTCCGACCAACAAAGGTTGAGGAGAACAGCGCCAAGTATTAGCGACATCGTAATTAGGGCTAAACATCCGATCTAACCGCAAACCTTGGCGAGCCCAACCGACTCAGATCCAACCCCAACGGTGGACATTTAGATTATTACTTGTCAAATTTTTGCTATTTCACCTCTGACTTACCATTTTAACATGGACGTCTATCTTTCATTTGTGCCCTCATGTCTTCCGTTTTTCACTTCTTGACTTCCGGTATGAATCGTCAGACTTCCGGTAACTGTCACCTGACCTCCGGTAACTATCATCTGACCTCCGGTAACTATTATCTGACTTCCGGTAACTGTCGTCTGACTTCCTGTAACTATCGTCTGACTTCCTGTAACTGTCATCTGACTTCCGGTAACTGCCATCTGACTTCCGGTAACTATCGTCTGATTTCCGGTATTTGTCCCCAGACTTGCGATCAGTTGTGTGATATTTTTCCCCAGGACTGCGGTCCCTGTAGTGTTCTTTGCTATGCCTTTGTTTAGGATGGTCTACAGTAGATTTTCTAAATAAAAAGGAAGAGCTTTTAGAGTTTATTACAGTCAAAATTACTATGGTTTTATGAACTGACAACTTGAATAGCGATACGGTCCGTTAGAGAAAACTAGAATTAGCTGGGGGAAATGATATTTTTTGATAGGTTACCGTGATATCAATTGATATGATACCGTGTATAAATATAATTAAATACAATACAATACATTGTAAATTAATGTAAATAGTATTTGATTATGAGTATTGCATTCAGTTTAGTTGTTGCACGGCTCTTTGAAAACCAGGGAACTGAAAGATCACCGTGCATGTAAATACGTTTAAATAATAATAATAATAATAATAGCTGTAAGACGTTAATAATGCCATCTTGGCTCCAGATATATATTGAGATCATTCGTAGGATTTCTCATCAGTAGAAAAATAATTGCTCACCTTTGATACTCAGAACTATCCTCCTCACTTGACGAGTAACGTCGTTTCTAAAATGCCATATATAATAAACATTGATCAACGTCTACACTTAGATCGAATGACTGAAGTTCTACAACAATGGCAAAAATTCTGAGGACTTAGGTGTAAACTAAAGTATTACTGGACACATACACATATGATGGCGTCTTTATCTCCCCCGCTACCCCTTGCAGTGTAGGTTTTGACATGTATTTCGCAAAGCTTTAACCTAACCAATTTACAAACTGTCAACATTGAACCGGGGGAGTTAGAATTGCCGTTTTTGCACGTATGTCTTGCAGTGAGAGCAACAGCATTGTACTGCATTATCTAGAACAAGCTTTCGTTGGTAGGAATTCAACTACCCGAAAAATATAAGGAGAATTTCGACGTATCGAGCAAAGGTCCTTCTTCGAATTCCAAAGGCCCAGGCAAAGATTAGATACTATAAAGATGTGTCACTCGACGTATTTCCCTAATGTTTGCGTGTCCGTAATTTTCCGTGTTGATCACGAGTGATCACGCGAGATGACGAGTGCATAACACTTACTGCCAAAATGGCGGCGAGACGAATACAATAGGTTGCCATCGCGATGCTCGCGATATATGACGAATTTGACGAATTTGACACTTACTGGCAAAATGGCGGCTATAAAAAAATCTCGGACATGATTTTCGCAGAGTGACACATCTTTATAGTATCTAATCTTTGGCCCAGGGTTCGAAATAACGGTTCGTGATTCGTGAATCACGAATCAATTTTCATTTTTCACGAACCCAATTTCATAGAAATTGATCAAAATCACAAATCAAAAGTTTCTCAAATTGATAAAAATATACAATAATAAATTCAGTTCTTTGTAAATGTGATGAAGGATCATATATTCTGAAGATCTTGTTGTTAGATTGTACTTAAAAACGATTATAATTCCACCCAAAATTCTATTTTTTTGCGAGTTTGCGATGTATATTATATATTTGAAAATTGCAGTGCTTCCACTTTTTAACTTCCAATTAGCGAAAATTCCTTGAAAATTCCTTAAAATTTCCTTAAAATAAAAAAATAATTCACGAACCATTTTTTCAGAATTAATTCGAACCCTGAGGCCTTTCGTCGAATCCCTACCAACTCCAGACGAAGGGCGTTCGCTGGAAACGTCGAAATTCTCCTTATATTTTTCGGGTAGTTGCATCCCTATCAACGAAAGTTTGTTTATATTATTGGCAATACCTACACTGACACAGACACTTCAAGATTATATTACTTAATCTATACCTTGTCATCTTTCTTTCTCTTGGCATGTTTCTTTTTAGAATTTTGTTCCTCATCACTGAGTCCAGCATGATCTTCGAATACTAAATCATATTTTTCATTCCTTGAGGAATTCTTGATTTCCAGTTTAGGCTTTGCTTCTTCTTTCTTGTTTATCAGTTCATATACAGGTTTCGCTCCTGAAAGAAAATGACTGATTGATTGACTTGGCTGACTAACCGATTGAGGGCGTGTTTACATGAGTCCTGTGTGAAGAATTCCTGATCAAATGCGCTTTAAATCAAGTGTTATACGCTTACTTAATTACATACTTAGCCTAGACTATTTTTTCTTCACAACAATTGTGACATTGCTTTCCTAACTATGTTTATCCTAACCCACCCTGTCAACTTTCCCTGTGGGAGGAAACCGGAACACCCGGAGAAAACCCACGATTTTCGGCAGAGCGTTGACTGACTCTTTTCACATGAGTCCATAGCGAGAATCCAACCCACGAACTCACATACTCTGACAACTGCGCCACCAAGGCGGGATGTTAGCCAAAACAGTGAAAACATCCTCTGACTAACCATAGACTAACCAACCGACTGGAATGGTAGTATCATTAGTACTGTATGGTACTCAATACTCACCAGGCTTGCTAAAAACCAGTTTTGCAACAGACTGACTAAAATCAACATGAATACGACGATCATCGATAAGAACATTGTCCATTTTGAAATAAGCTCTCTCACAATCTTCTACCTAGGAGTAAATTCGTTTTACGTAAATATAGTTACAGTATCTCACTTTAATTAATATCAGGATTTCGGACATCTCATTCGATGCAACTAACCACTCGAAATATCCGTCTACAAACCCTTCGGCAGTCTGACTTTGACAACGATAGCCTCAACATATAGGATTGCATGACACACGTCCTGCAATTTCTGAACTATTGCAATAAACCTTACTTACATTCTCATATTCGATGAAAGCATATTGAAGAGACTCTTTAGAAACAGAATCTTTGATTATCTCACAGCTAAAAATAGATGAATAAAGATGACCTTATCAAACTTAATAGGTACTCTAAGGTAGTCTAGGTAGCGTCAATCTATCTAAGGTAAGAGAATGTTGGTTGAACAATACATGGTCAAGATAATCTCAATACTGACCACACCTGTGGATCAACCAGGTTTACTTTAGGTTTCCATGGGAACCACACATGTCATGAGAGACACAGGGTTCTACATACAGGTAGTAAGTAGTACATGTGAAACCAACTGTAGTTTATAAACAACAAAAGAACTAGTAGAGTTTCCCAGGGGATGAAACTATCATGCACTAGATCAACTACAATCACTCAACATTACAATTTCCACAAAATGGCAGATATTCTTACCTTTTAATTTGTCCAAACCTAGAGAATATGATTTCTAAATCCTCGTCAGTCGTCACAGGATTTAATTTACACACAAATAAAACATTTTCTGGAGGCTTGATATCTGCATCCGGTATATCACCAACCTTAAAAATACAGCATGTTTGATGTAGAAAGCATGATGAAGTATAACATCTGGCTAAGTTATGACAATCAGAAAATGGTTTCTCACACATTGCTTTCACATTCCAATTGTACAAAATTGTATAATTGGAGTGTGAAAGCAGGGCAGGAAAAAATAATTTTCTTCCTGGGAGCACAACCTGGAGACAAAAATTTCCTGCAGACCAACAGAGTATTTTTGTGCTAAATCTGCATGTGCATAAACATATAGTGTTCTAGCTGACCATCAGACCATGGTTTTAAATTCAAGGAATAATGTCTGTCAACCATATGTTGTTGCGCCCATACTGGGACATGGGTGTTAAGATTTCCTTCAAATTTTCAATAGCAAATCTTCATTCAAACTTTAACATTTGCTGCGAGCAGTGCTCGTCTATTTTTTCTACCTGAGTGTGTGAAAGCGATGTGTGAGAGACTAAACATACTAAATATCTCAAATTATTGCATCCTGGGGGTATTGAGAAAGTGCATGAAAGTTAAAACTGTATAATACGAGTATTTCTCATACCATTTCCAGTATCTGTGCACCAGCTTTAAACTCTTTCTCTTCAATAATTTCTTCAACTTCATCCAGAGTTTTGCCTTTTGTGTCATCAATCTCTTCATCTGCACCAATACGACCACTCTAAACAACAACATTTCATTTCATGTAAACAATACGTCAAACTAACACTAAACTAACTTTCAGGGCTTGAAATAACAGCTGATCACCGATCAATGATCGGCAAGAAATCGCCAGAAAAGCAGGGTCTCCAACCTGAAAAAGCAGGGAAAGTCATGACTGCCGATCACCATGGTTGGGAACTTTGGGAACGTTATTTCAAGCCCTGAACTTTATTAATCCATTGAGCACCAGTGCTCTCCTCTTGGAAAGTAAAATTGTGTGACATTACAGAGGAAAATAGTAATGTAGGGCACATTGGGGCACTTTGGTTTAATAAACAACCAATAATATAGTTTCAAAGCACACAAATCTTACATCCAGTTGTTCTTTGGTTGGTTCAGGAGATCTATCTGGTACTTGAAGTCCAGCGGGATCATCAAAAGGGTCATCCAGTATTACTGTGTGAGTGATCCTTTATCAAATGAAAAAATAAAAACTATAGCTAATAAAGTTTGACTGATCAGTGTAGTACAATACAAAGGACTTATTTTAAGGACGCCGGAAGCATGCACAACCCGTCCACTAAAGCAGAAAGTTAGAGCACGACAAATTATGGAGGCCACATTCAGAAATATTCTGGTGCCAGTTTGGTTAGCAATATATTCCTGTCCTTTAAAGATGATGAGAAGTCCGTTCTGCAGATTGTTTACATTTTGAAGACACTATATTCATAAAACACCATGGATTTAGTTAATACTGTATCTAACATTGTTCTGGTTTGCTATATGCTTTTAAATTAATTAGAATATAGATTCTTAATTTAGAAGATTTTGAAACAATGGTAATATTTGGGTATTGTTTACATCAGAGGATCCTCACATAGCACATGCACAAAACAGACTTGACCTTTTCTTTAATGTAAATTAGGAATGCCCTCACTCCTTTAGTGTCCCAACTCCTTCACTGAAGAAACAATCCTATACCTGACATCTTGGTATGGACGATGCTTATCATCACAAATGGTCTCATTTAATTTGTCCAAGATATCATATCCCTCGGCAACCTCACCAAACACAGTATGTTTACCATCCAAATAATCCAGGTTTTCACCAAGAGTAACAAAGAACTAAACACAACAAACACTGAATAGTTAGTATTTTAGGGTTGTGTAACAAAGCTGTAAATATAACAATAATCTTTCAACCATCAAAGCACTGGTAGAGTAAAAGGTTAAGCTATATATTGCATGAAGACAAGTATAATCATCTGGTAAAGAGTAAAGTAATAAAGTAGAGCATATTATAGTAATAACTAAAAGAGTTGGGCGTAAAAAAAAATACTTGTGGTTCCGGTTTCATATCGTGAAAAAATTAGGGTCGGTAGGTCGGAAATAAATTTTTTTTTTGAATATTTTTTTCATGGTTTTGGCGGTTTTTTGCTGGGAGATTTGTGGTAGAGTCCCAACATCAATATTAACTAGAGATGCGTATTTCCTATGGACGAATTTAGGCAATTTGGTTCAATAATTAGTGTGACAACAGACGCTATTTTGGCACGCTGTATGAGCAGCCCGCAACCACCTGGAAAATAGGGTCGCACGGTCATTCACGTTGAAAAAATAATAGGGTCGGCAGAAAAAAATAGCGTCGGTCGGGAACCGGAACCACAGGTATTTTTTTTTTTACGCCTTGGAATGGCAGAGCATTGGGCTAGTATTCTAAAGGTCGTAGGTTCGATTCCCACCGTACATGGCCAGGCATATTTTTCAAGCTTGCCCGGTGCGGATTTACATTCAGCGTAACATAACAAATATCAAACTACAAAAGGTTTAAAAAGTGTCTACAATTGCTTTTTCTATTGTTCAATCGACTAAGCAATCTATAAATAGGGATGATAGGGATGCAACTACCAGAAAAATACCAGGATAACATCCACATTTCGAGCAAAGGCCCTTTGTCAGCTCTTCACTAACTTCCTGACAAGCGTTCATTCAAAGTTCTCCTTGTATTTTTCAGGTAGTTGCATCCCTAGGGATCAACCAAAGTTTTGTTTATATCACTACCTACACTGGCACAGACCAGAGTAAATAATCCATACCTGAGATCCATGCATATCATCACCATTATTCACCATCGACACAGTTCCTTTCTTAATGTGTTTGATTCGAGGTTTAGTTTCAGCATCAAAGAATTTGGCTTGGTCTCCATAAAGTGATCGAAATATGGACTCTCCTCCACGACCTGACCCAGTTGGATCCCCGGTTTGAGCTAGAAAGTTTCTCTGCAAGAAGAAAAGATTTCACATCTCAATAGACAATTCCCATTATAGACTAATTTTAAAACTAGGCAAGGAGATGCAAATAAATCACCAACGCTAGAAATAGCATACTAAAATTAGTAAAATTACAAAATTTGGTTGTGAAATGTTGTAAAATGTGGAAAATATAGCCTTGCAAAGTTTACAAATTTTGTATACTTTTGTATTGCGTGCGATATATTTGTATACTTTTGTATTGCGTGCGAAAAGTATACAAAATTTGCGAACTTTGCAAGGCTATATTTTCCTCATTTTACAACCAAAATTTGTAATTTTACTAATTTTAGTATGCTCTTTCTAGCTGTGGTGATTTATTTGAGTTTCCTTACCTAATTTTAAAATTAGTCTATAATGGGAATTGCCTATTTATAGAGTTCTACCTGCGCAGCTGCGCTGGACTATAAACACATTCTAATGAGATAAAAACTTGAACTAGTGTTTATTGAGAGGAGAATAGTTTACCTGAATAAAATGGAAAAGGCTGTAGTTATAGAATTTCACTTTACATAACTTTAAGAAATTCAGGCACGCTAAAAAAGACAAGTACTCAAAAATTAGCAATTTTAAATCTCAGGTGACTTTGTCAAAGGACGACAAAAAATAAATTTCTAGGTTACCTCTTGGTCTTTCCTCGGTAAAAAGATCAATAACTAAATCTCCAATAGTTGTTTCAAGTATGACCGACATCCTTCACCACTTAACTAACTATTAACAGCAATTCTTTTCAATAAACTTAGAGAAAAACATCTGCAAATTTTGAAATTTATATTTCGACCGCCATTTTGAACACGGGGGCACATGTAGGGATAATTTGGGACTTTTGGGTATTCATAGAAGGGTAGGGGATTCATATTCGGGGGGGGGGGGGGGGGGGGGG
>CACRXK020010685.1:1489-17324 GCA_902702795.2 Paramuricea clavata | reverse complement strand
TGGGGGGGTAACCCCAAGATACAGACAATCCTGCACAAAACCATCTGCGACACTCTATTAAAACGTTCCTTTGTGGCTTTTTTACCTGTTAGACCGGAATAATTTACTCGTTTGCCCCCCTCGGCCCCCAAAACAATGTTGGACGTTTTATCCGTATTCTACGAATGCAATCAACATTTGTAAATTTACGATAATATTACGACATTTTGTCAAGTAATTGGAAGTGTCGCAGATCTTTTGTCCAGGAGAGTCTGAAATAAGTCGAAATTATATTCCTTTATATTTCGCTTTTTATACATGCCTTGCCATCTACTTCGTTTATGCGCTTTGCTTATGACCTACTTATATTGATAGGTTATACATTCAGGGACAATAAATTCAATAGAATTACGTTTCTGGTATTTACTGCATATATTTAGAATATTAAGTGACAACTATATAAATGTAAATTATGCATTTTGACACAAGTTTCCGGGTGTGGTATATCCATGCCCAACTTTCAACAGTAACGGTGTACCACAACCAATGCACTAAGACTGTGATAATATCCCCAGTTACAAGGGTAATACAAAGCAATGAAATGAACTTGAAAGAACGTGTGTTGCTTAGTATTGCAACCTACTTCAGACAATATTTAGCGCGATAATTTTAAAATATTCCACGGTGTACCATTTTAACCTTACAAAAGGAATATATATATATTCTTATGTGTTCACGCTGTACCGTGGTACACCGTCAATGCGCATGCGCTATTATACGACAATAACAAAATCGGATTAGTCATTTAAAACGGCGGTCACGCAATATATTTCCAGTCAACAGCTAAGCGTTTGTCTGTCTAACAACACAAATATATATGGATTAAAGTATTTTAGAATATTCTTAGTGCAAAAAAATTGGTATATATACTGCTAAGTACATTGACTTGCTCTCTGACGTATATTAAATGCGTAAAAGTCGTCGCATATGATTCTTAATTTGCATTCAATACAAGCTATTGAAACAGCGTTGCATGAGGGTGTTATATTACCTTGTCGACCATGTAGTATTTGCTTCTTGAAGCCTAATACATTCTAGTGGGCCATATTTACTACGGAAAGAGAAAGTCCTGCATAATACTCAATTTTTAATGCGCAATGCCTCGGTTATTAAATTTGAAAGATACAGACAATCCTGCACAAAACCATCTGCGACACTCTATTAAAACGTTCCTTTGTGGCTTTTTTACCTGTTAGACCGGAATAATTTACTCGTTTGCCCCCCTCGGCCCCCAAAACAATGTTGGACGTTTTATCCGTACTCTACGAATGCAATCAACATTGAATGGTGGGGGAAAGGGGGGCATTTATATGAAGAAATATGATACAATAATTAGGTTGATTATTAATGAATTAATTAAATATGATTAGTTCTTTAGAAGCTTTAAGTCCATGATTAAGTTCAGGTTTATATCTTTAACTAGCGAGGGATTCTTGATATAGTAAAAGGGCTGGCCTCTGTAGCTCAGTTGGTTAGAGCGCTGCACCAGAATCGCAGGGCCGTAGGTTGAATTCCTACCAGAGGACCTTGTGCTGCATTTTTCGCAGTCGTTCCTGGTTAGGTTTTAAAATGTATATATTCTCACTTGGATTACAAACCCTAACATTCTAATATTAATTCCACCCAGTGAAGTGCAAGAATCCAAATTATTAGTTTTCATATCACCTAGTTGGGACAACTTGCTCCATGAAATCAGCCCCCCTGTTACTGTAATTACACCTTATAATGTTCAAGTAGGAGTGATTTTCACTTGCCAATCTCAACTATAATAAAATGCCAACAACAATTAAAGTTTAAATTTTGAAAGATGCAACTGCATCGTAGTGTTCGACAACTAACCTAAACAGTGGACAGTTGTCGATAACAAATTGTTGTGAAATGTGAAGCATGTGTTGTATCCTATAGCTTTCTGTTATCTGAAATTGTTTTGTAGGGCTAAATGGACATCAGTTCATGGGACGAAGTATAAATGTGGTGCTATTGTCCATATTGGTTTTGATGAGGATGAATTTCCACAGTTTTGGGAGATCAAAGAGATCAGTATAATTGACAACAATGTTGCCAAGGCTATGTTCATTGTTACAAGAAAAGAAACATTGAAATTTTCCGAGCACTATCAGGCGTATGAGATTGCTATGCCTAGCAGTGCCGTAGCTAGCATTTCTAGTTGGGTGTAGGCCAAAAATTTCCGAATGACGAAGAAAATTTCCGAATATTCGAAAATTCTTGGCGACCTCGCCCCCGTCGCCAAAAAAATTTCGGTCAATGTACCATTTTAAGGGTCAAAAAAATTTTCCGGACATACCAAAAGTCAGAAATTAGCTAAAAATTGCCTGAATCTCATGATTTTCGTACAAAAACCATATACTATTATTGCCGTAATTTTCCGAATGGCCATCCCATTTCCGAATATGTCAAAAGTTGGGGGGTTAACCCCCCCCCCCCCCCAATACCCCCCTCGCTACGGCCCTGATGCCTAGGCAAAAGAACACTAGAGTTTTCTACTCTAAGGACTTTACTTGCCATTTACCACTTCATCAATCAAGCCATTTAGATGTCAGGCAAAGTATGTGTACTTGCGATATGAAATTGATATTGAGTAGTGTTACTTGTAAACAGTAAATTTATTAATCTGTTTGTAATTTGACGTTTTGCGTCTAGTTATAATAATATAATATTAAAGCACATTGAAAAGTACTTGTCATTTTTTAAATTGTTGGAAATATTTGTTTTTTTGGCTCGTCAATTCGCCACTCATTTATATTTATTCATGCATTTAACCGTGCAAAATTGCTTTGTGATCATATAACGAATAAGAAGTTATTAATAATGCGATATTTGCCCCAATTGGCCCAAATTACTTGGCTATTCAACTCAGTAAATTTCAGTTCACTGATTCAACTTCACCGCTCCTTCGTCGTCCGCCATTTTGAAATCGAAAAAGAGATTATGTGGTGCTAATTTAACACCTAAAATTTAACTCCAAAAATGGTGTCGTTTTAGCACTTTAGCTTACAAGCATGGTGTTATTTTAACACCTTAAAAAGGTGTTAAATTAATAAGGTGCTAAATTATAAACCAGGGCTATATGATCACTTATCCCCAGTTCAATTACCCCAGAATCAATTGTTTTATTGTCTTCAATTTTAGTGAGTATAGTTCAACATCCTACTCCTCTAAAATATAAATTTGCGGATACCAAAGTTGTTGTATTTACGGAAGGATAAAATGAACTCAACCGGGACGTGTGTGAAATTAGACAGTTCAACTTTGCCCGAGTTAACGTTGGCATAGGCGTACGCACCCCCTCCAATTGTTACCAAAGAGGGCAAAGTCGCACAATTTTTGGTTGGGCGACGGAGGAGGGATCTCAAGCCGATATATTTTAGTTGATAAATACCGTCGTACGAATCAAGAATAACACTTTCAAAAATGTTGATTAGAGAGGATTATTTGATGTGAGTACAACATATGGTCAGAGGCGAAACTACCAATCTCGTCGGGTACTATATCCACACAATTTCGGCGGGCAAATTTTGAAAATATTTGAGTGTCTCGGATTGAAAAGTTAACCATATTAATGTTTATTACTGAAAATATTACTGCAAATTTTACAAATTAAAGTAAATTAATATTTCGCAAAAATAACGCTAATTTTTGAAAAACAAACAGACACAAAACACCTTGAGTATATTTTCTACATTTATTCAAACGCTTTAGAGTTAAAAAAGGCATAGAAGTACTTATTATAAATTTTTTCAATGGATTTACATGGTTAACGTTGCAGTGTGAGTTCATGTAAATAATACAGCACACATGGCCGCTAAGACAATACCGACTAGACTATGACGAATACTTACAAAATATATGGTTTAGGTTACACATACACTACGGCATTTGCATTTTTAAAATCATATTTGCATTTTCAGGGGTTATTAAGTATTTCTATCAAACTGCTGGTCGTATATTAAAATTAAAGTCCTGTAACTTGCTTTACCCAGGGGTAAAGGTTGGCAACATTGGCATAAACTCCATAGTATCCGGCAGCTGCACACCCAAAACCCCAGCTCGTCACACCAGTAAGATACCATGAACCATCACTATGTTGACAAACAAGTGGACCTGAGAAAGGAAACAACATTTATTTGAATTAGATCTGTTTAAACGATTTCTTAAATGATTAGTACATGGCACACTGTACCTTTGCAGGTTTAAACTCTTATACCGGTGGCAATTATATGGTGCAACTACAATCATGGCCAAAATGTTGTGGACAACCCACAGACATTGGACTCTAGTGGTGTTTTTTTCTGAATAATTATCCCCCCACTACAAGCCAATGTTGAATGGGGATTTTTAATCAAATAAGAAGTGTACATAATTCGGATATCAACATTGAAGAGGGGGGATATGCCTGTAAATTCAAGTTTTAGCTGTTTGTTATGATTTTTTGAAAAGTGGATCAAGGGTCCACATGAGTTTTGGCCTGGATTGTAGATCTGGGAAAGTTTCGTTGAAGTCCGTTACACATTTTAAAGTAGTTTTTTTTAATAAGTTTTAAGTAAAACCATTAGGTGCCATATGGGTAAAATGCGTTTATTCTTTATTCCGAAGTAATTCTTTCCTGTCGTTTTAGTCGCGGTCTGCTTTTTGCTGAACTAAGTGGTATAAAGGTTAGCGTAGTGGTTGCTATCATGTCGTTTTGACTGTGACGAACAAATCATATGTATTCTTAAGTCTTACCTCCGCTGTCACCTAGGCAAGTGTCGGTACCACCTTGAGAAAATCCAGCGCACAGCATTCTATCAGTAATTATCGTGCTGCTATATGATTCTTCGCATTGTTGTGGAGTTGCCACGGGAACTTGAGCTTCCTGTAAGATATTTGGCATTGATCCCCCATTATGCAGTGTGCCCCATCCAGTGATGTAACAAAGTTGACCTATATAGAAATACCATAATTTCGGTATTTGCATGCATGATCTATATGTACACGAATGTTGTTTTGGAGGTAGCGTTCAGGACCTTACGAGCTCAATGCTTAGGGAGGTTACCATGATCAAGTGCATTACGTATCATAATTAAATGGGCACTTGTGATGTGATAATGTATCTCATTGGTTAATTTTATATTGCTATTTCGTTAATAGGCGCATTACCAGTAGAAAAACAAAAAGCACTTGCAATCTGGTCTTCGGGCCTGGATAGTGATTTTTTATTGTTGGAAAAATTATGGAAAAGATTAACATAACCAATATAAATAACCTTTAATTTATATATACTGAAGTTTAATTAGGGTTATACCACGATCAACGGACATTGTTAGAAAGCATGAAAAATATCGGTGGATATAGCGCTGCATGGCCGACCTTTGTACAACCAGCTCTCGAACTTTTCATGTGCCAAACCGTATGCATAGGAGGGGCACATGAAAAGCGCGACGTTTCCATGTTCCTTTATACTTGGACTGTTAATAATGATAAACGTAATATTGATAATGATGATAGCATTCAATATATACCTCGCCTTTTCGGCTTAAGTTTCTATTGCACTAAAAATAACGTTACTTTACCAGCGAAATCTATGCCGCTGTTTATACAGACGGGCTTTATCGCGTGTGTAAACTCAACACTTGTAGAAAGTCTGATGACTGCAATATCATAATCCGTATACTGGTACTGCGGATGAATTGTAATGCCATTTGTTGCAATATAGAAATTTTCATATTCTTTCTCCACGCTCAGGTCATGTTTACCTAATTTGATCTGAAAATGGAAAATTAGTTAGAACAAAGTGTGACTGAAAATGGAAAAAGAAGAATGTATATAAACCATAGAAGACTAATATAAACAAAGGTTTCTTTTTTCAGTAGTTTTATTCAAATTGGAAAGATACGAAGGCCCAACTAGTTCATAGGCTATCGCAGTGAAGATGGCTGTGAAACCCATTAGAATAACAACAGAACTCATTATCTATATGTTACTCAACGTTTATTCATAAATCTGGTCCTTCACGGTCATGTGCGCATTGTATTTTTGCCAAATCCACCAATATCATGCAATTTCCAATTTACTATTGTTCGAGTTACGGATAGGTAACTTTCCTAAAACATTGTTATTGGTTAGTTATGGGCAAACATACAATGCACACGTGACGAAGAAGGACCAGATTTAGGAACAAACGTTGACTAACATAGATAATAAACTATATTGTTATTCTAATGAGTTTCACAGCCATCTTCCCTTCGATAGGCCATGGTTAGTCAGTATTATCATTGAACTGGAATTATAGCCGAAAGTGGTAATAACTGTTGTAGTGGTAATAACTCTTGGAGTATAATACACCCATTATTTGGTAACAATGGGGAAATTGAGAAAAATTATTTGGGGATAACAAAAGTCATCCAGGAGGAAATTCATGGTGTGTAAGGAAAAGCAAAGAGGGCAGCTAAATGAATTTGACGTTTGTAGGTGGTTTGTTAATAAAGGTGAAGGTGGAAAGGAGCACAAACAGTTAGGATACCATCATTGAACATTCAAACAGGGTTCCAGTGGGCTCGGCCAGGCATGGTTACATGAGCTTTAATTACCTTCACGCGATCCCAGTGCATTGATTCGACGCAGTGAGCAGCAGTAATAACGTGTTGATTTGAAACAAGTGAACCACCACAGAATGGGAAAGTTCCGTCCCCCACATTGTGCAAAAGTACTACTTGCCATGGCCATTCACCTGGTGTGGCTTCTTGACCACCGACAATTTTGGGGAAGTCACTAAGACCATATCCTTTCTGGCCACATGATCCTGATAGATGCCTTGGTGTTTCTGTAGGTTTTGGTGTGCCAGGAGATCCTGAACATTGACCAGATGCGATTGATATCTCATCCAATGCAATGTCACCTTGGTAACTACTTCCTCTTACTCCACTGAATACAACCTTTGAAAAACAAATTAAAATGAAATACCGTTCATACAGATCATGATGGAGACTTCGTTTACACTTTATGGAATAGTCAGGTCGTTTCATATGCCTGTACAATATAGTGTAAACACCAACGTTTTGTATCTTTTTGAACTATTCCCACAAAAGACAGTGACTGCACATGCACTAAATATAGATCCGATACACGGCAGCTATCCGAGTGTTGTCCAATACTGTCGCATCGATTCGGGTCATACATGTTGTAAAATTCGCCTAATTGCAAGTCGTTCGATTTGGCCAATTTTACGAGTCGTTACGACCCGTACAAGTGGCCATAGCCAAGAGTATTAAGAGGTAGATGGTCTCTATTCGCTGAGTCGTACGATTTGGCCAATTTGACGAGCCGTTACGACCCGTACAAGTGGCCATAGTAAGGGTATTAAGAAGTAGATGGTCTCTATTCGCCAAGTCGTACGAATGGGCCAATTTGACGAGTCGTTACGACCCGTACAAGTAGCCATAGCCAAGGGTATTTGATTGATTTTTAATAAAACGTTTTGCAATCAAAGACTGATTTATACACGTTTTTACATTTATTTATACGAAATTAACTAAGATACATTATTCAAACTAAGCTATAAGAGAATATAAAATTATTAAAAAGTTGATATTTTCTGCATTGGTGTAACCGAGGTGAATAAGATGCTTGTGATGTTACTCTGAGTGTATATCCGCATCGGGCAGGCTTGAAAAATATGCCTGAACGCATAGAACTATTTGACAAATTTGAAAACTTCTTACAGTCCTTATAAAAAGCAGATGATGATGTCAAGGAACTTATTATAACAGGCGACCTAAACTGCAACCTTTTAGCCACTGAGAAAAATACTCACATTAAGAAACTTAATGACCTATAATGGATGTTTATCAATTACAACAGCATGCGCGCATATACAGTGTCCGACAAGGGTTACCATTACCACCAAAACTTTGTTGGACTATAATTCTAACAAAAATAGACGATACCAAGACTGTAAATGCTGGGGTAATACACTTGGGAATAAGTGATCATAGCTTAGTTTTTATATGCAGAAAAATTAGCGTCGCAAAAGCGAAGCCAAAAATTGTCGAAACAAGACAATTTAAACATTTTAATGCAGCTCAATTTCAACATGATTTAAGTAATGCGTTTAGTTCATTTCCAAGCTATACAGAAAGAAATTTTCCTTGAAATTGCTGATCTTCATGCACCAGTCAGACGACGAAAAGTCAAAAGCGAATACAAACCATGGCTAACTATAATGAAATCAAAACTATGAGTTATATCATAGAGATTATCTAAAGAAAAAAGCAATTAGCCTTAAATCTGCAATATTTCATGAATTGTATAAACGTTGCATAAATCAGGTAAATCGCGTAATTAAGGAAGCAAAGGCTAACTACTATAAATCAAGATTAGAAAATAGTAATAATACCAAGGATTGCTGGAAAGTTATTAACGAACTTTTGAATGGGGTCGGCTATTTTGCGAGTTGCGAGTTGCGAGTCTCTATAGCCTCGCTTTGAATTAGGCTTTGAAAGTTAATTTGGACGACATGGAAGGCAAAGTCGAAGGGTTTTTGTTTCATAAATATTAATGACCTTCGAAGTTAAGTTCCCTGTAACTAAATTCGTTTCAACACGTTTTCCGTGCACTTTAAGCCGGTCAACCGTATCGTAGCGAAGCGTATTTCTTTGTTTCCTGAGCACTAGAGTGGAACTTAATGACTTCGACACAAAAGAAAATGCTACGTGATACGGTCGAGATGAAAATCGGCCTTTACTTGTTTGTTTACTTTGTTAGATCCATCGGTACGTATGTTCAAGAATTAAAATTATAATTATATTGAAAATAAAAGTGCAAGTTTATATTTGCCGTTTCTGTGTTTAATTAAATCTAGTAGTTATCCAGACCATTTTGTGCTTTCTAATCTTAAAATGGTTATTTAATTTTATTAGTAAGTATGACTAGACACCGACTCAGTTTGTTTATATATACTGAACGCTCGGAACCCTAAACTCAAGTCCTTTTCATCGGAAGTACAACCATCCGAGAAGCCCTGGGAACGAGGATGAAGTACAACTGAAGTTAAAATAATTCAATTTGTACATACATACATATACATACATACAAAAATTTATTTTTACACGGAAAAAAACCATCAGTACATCAAAACGATTGCTATTTACAAGTTTGTAAGTATAAAAATAAATGCAATGAATGTTTATTTCAAAAGCTGAAAATTGGTGCCAAATTGAGACAAAGCTAAAATCCCATCCGCCAGAAAGCCATACAGTTTTCAATTTGATTTTTTAGTGTAAATCACAGGTGTAAACACCTGGTTCGGTGCTTCAAAGCTAGGTTAGTGTTAACCCTGGGTTAAAATTAAACCCGATATTATTAGAAATTAACAATATACTCGTAACTCGCAGCTCGTATCTCGCAACTCGCAGCTCGCAACTCGCAACTCGCAGCTCGCACTTTAGATAATCTCCTTTTGAATAAGCAATCCAAATGCACGCAAATTAATGAGGTAAAAGTGAACGGCAGTAAAGTAACTTGTGACATGAACATAGCCAACGAATTCAATAACTTTTTTTCTACAATAGGACCAAGGTTAGCGAATGATATTACACCTGAACTGATTTTGATCCCCTTAGCTGTGTAACACCTGCATCCAAAGTCTTTGAATTCAAGAACATAACCTATTCAGAACTAGAGAGAGTATTAACGGAAGCCAAAGCCTGTAAAGCATCTGGTCTTGACAAAATTTCGAACAAACTCTTAAAAGCCGCAGGAAACACAATTATCGATTCACTTGCCTATATATTTAATCTATCGTTTAGTACTGGAATTTTTCCAGACGAAATGAAATTTGCCAAAGTTACCCCTATTTACAAAACAGGTGAGAAATCTGACTGTAGTAACTATAGACCTATATCTGTGATATCGGCCGTGGCAAAAGCATTCGAAAAGATTGTTTACAATCAACTAAACAACTTTCTTAATCAGAATACGATTATCTCAACACATCAGTCAGGTTTTCGTAGTCGACATTCAACAGAAACTACACTTCTTCATACTACAAACCAATTACTCGTAAACATGGACAAGGATTTGATTAGCGGCATATTATTCTTAGATCTTAATAAGGCTCAGTTTTGACACAGTCGACCATGAGATACTTCTCTCTAAATTAGAACGCTATGGAATAAGAGGAAAAGCCTTGCAATGGTTCAGATCATATATCCTCGAAAGGAAACAAATGTGGAAAATTAATGACTCGATTTCAAATGTTAAAAAGATCAGGTGTGGAGTTCCCCAGGGATCAAACCTTGGTCCACTGCTATTTGTTATTTACATAAACGATCTGCCTAATTGTTTAGAAACAACTCGAGCGTCTATGTTCGCGGACGATACCAACATACAGTATCATGCTGTAGCAATTCACCCAGTGACATTGAACACAAACTAACTAAAT
This sequence comes from Paramuricea clavata, assembly GCA_902702795.2. Lineage (NCBI taxonomy): Eukaryota > Metazoa > Cnidaria > Anthozoa > Malacalcyonacea > Plexauridae > Paramuricea > Paramuricea clavata. The sequence continues at coordinate 6,847 of CACRXK020010685.1, read as the reverse complement.
ACCGACCTCGAAAACGTACATAAATGGTTATTAGCCAACAAATTGACGTTGTATACAGAAAAAACAGCATTTATGATAGTCGGATCTCGGCAAAAAATAAATAATATGCCCAGTGTTCCACATATAGTCATTGGAGATCAGATAATAAATCAAGTATCGAGCAAAAAAGTTTTAGGGGTCATAATTAATGATCAATTAAAGTGGCACGATCATAATGACGCACAGTGTAAAAAAATCTCAAAGGGTATAGCCCTCTTGAGAAGAGCAAAGCCTTTTGCAACATTAGATACATTACTAACAATGTATAAATCACTTCTTTTACCACATTTCACATACTGTTCCACTGTATGGCATGATGGAAACAACTCACACATCACAAAGCTACAAAAACTTCAAAAACGAGCGGCGCGGACCCGTGATAACAAATTCAGGTTATGACATTAGATCACACGAGATATTTGATAACCTAAAATGGGAGCCTTTTACTAAAAGGGAACAAATAATGACATTTAAGGCACTAAGAGGCATTGTACCAACATATTTGACTATTTGACTGAACTATTCACCACTAACAACAATACCACATACTGTCTAAGAAGCAATAATCGAAAGCTTTACCTTGATAAACCAAAAACAAATTTCTTAAAACGTAGTTTTTCATATCGAGGAGCAATGTCCTGGAATAGCCTACCACTTGAAATCGTCGATAAATGCGGCGATTTATCAGTTGATTAATTTAAAAGACTTATCAATCAGAAGGATTAATAAATTTGTGAATTTATTATTGTAAATTAATAATGTAAATAGTATTTATTAGGTAATTTGATTATGTATTGTATTTTAGATCCAAAGATCACAAGCATCTTATTCATTGATATCGAAGGAACTGGACTCGGCTCCGAAGTATCATATACTCGAACCGACCTGACCGCGCAGCTCAGTTGGCAGAGTATTGGGCTAGTTTTCCAAAGGTCGTAGGTTCGATTCCCACCGTGGCCAGGGCATATTTTTCAAGCCTGCTCGGTGTGGATATATACACTCAAAGTAACATCACAAGCATAAGTTAATTTAAAACTACGAATACGTTCTAATTGCATGGGATAAAACTATTTCTAAACCGTTCAGTTTTAGCCTTAATAGACGGAAGGCGATCATTACGCAAGTTATATTGATGTTTACTACTAAATGGCGGTAAAAGGTTAAACTGAAGGCGATTGGTTGGCAATTTACTCCGTTAAAATATTTGCGACATAGCGTTTCTCTTCGGTCTTTGAGTGACATTAACGTAGTGGTTTCCTTGTTTCCCCAATATAAGAGGTAGATGGTCTCTATTCGCCGAGTTGTTCGATTTGGTCAATTTGACGAGTCGTTACGACCCGTACAAGTGCGACCGGCTTTATTCGCCGAGTCGTTCAATTGGGCCAATTCGAGAAGTCGCAACGAACCGTATACGAATCAGGGACTCACACTGGAGTAATATCGCGAGGGCGAGAGTAATATCGGGGTCGATATATCCAACATGGCGAGTTACTTCTCAAATCATGCAATGTTGTCGTCGAGGCAATATTAGGGACCTTAAAGCCTGGTTCACATTGATCGGCGATGTTCTACGATCCATTGTCTGTGAGCAACGAAGAAGAAAATGCACAAAACATTTTATGCATCAATGACCACCGACAATGGGCATCGCCGATGTTTACGATCAATGTGAACCAGGCTTTAAGGCTGATTTCCATGCACTGTTGCGTTTTTCCTACGCACCTACACGCACGTACAACTTTGAATCCTTTTATTTTTTAAATATTTTACAAATAAGTTAACAAATGCATACTAAAACTTGCGGAACACTAAATTATGTTGCTTTATTTATTTGGTTATTTCATAAGTAACACTTAAACGGATTTAAAGTTTTACGTGCGTATACGTACGTATGAAAAACGCAACAGTGGAAATCAGCCTTTAAGGCTGATTCCACTGTTGCGTTTTTCATACGTACGACGTATACGTATACTACGCACGTAAAACTTTTGAACTAACTATTGACGACATTAAGCTTCTACGAACAGTCTTTCAAACAGCTTTTTTAACCACACCAAGCAGACCTAGGCCTACAAACAAATGCACGGTTGTGCTATGCATGGGCAGTCCTGTAAGCCCTATCTCATGGCAAATCGCTGTTTATAGGTTATTGAAGAACTCGCTCTGGCTCAAGCAACTATATACCACCTACGAAATGGTTTCGGTATGTTGATGATGTTTTCTCGATCGTCAAAAAACATGCATTAGATTCCTTCATAATTTACTGAACTCCGTTGACCCAGGCATAAATTTTACTATAGACACTATGAACAAGACGGACAACTTTCATTTTTAGACATTTTAGTTTCTCGAAACAACGGAACCTACATACACTCGGACTTACAAGTACTTATAGATTTTAACTGACTTCACGATAAACAACATAAAATTAGCATAGCATAAACTCTCTTACACCGGGCAGCAACACTTCCAAACACGGTCGACGGCAAACAACAAGAACGTGAGCATGTCATTAAAGCTTTGACGGCAAATGGGTACCCACAGAAGTTTCTGACAGAAGTGGAAAAGAAACGTGCTTTGAGACAGCAAAAACACCATCACATGCAGAAATAAGAGCTTGTTCGAGATGATCCTAGTACAAAGGTTGATTATGCGATTTTACCATACATCAAAGGCCGAACAGAACCCAGTCTCAAACGCCTCCTCAAGCGAGACGAGCAGACGAATTGACTCGTCAAATTCATGTTTGTGCATCATGTGGCAAAGTATAGGTGAAAGACAAAATTCGTATCAAATAACGAATTGTATACGACCTGTACAATTGGAGAGCATTGTGTTAGAAAGGTCTTGATCATGACGGATGTTACAACTCGTACCGGTACGAGTACGACCGCATCTATGGGCAGTATCGGACATGTGTGAGCTATCCGACGTGAAACGTGATAATTTTCAGCATTTGGTGCTCCGTTTCAAAATCACTTCAAAACTCAATTGTTTTCTTAACGTCAATAGGTAAATGGAAGACATATCTGATATCGTTTTCCCTATGGAAAACAACCCGTATAGTGAAAACGTTGGCAGAGTTTTACATTGTGATAACATACAAATAACCCACGACAGGTTATGAAAAACGACTCTTCAAATCTTGAGGGGCAAGCTCTCCCACATATTCTGAGTGCAGGGACATGTAGTTACGGCATCGCCAGAGCTACTAGCTACTCGTGGTATAGCTTTCCTCTTGGCTCTATTTTCACTCTGTTGGATTCATTTGGCTACATCTATTCTCACTCTAGTTCTGGATGGTCTTTAACGTGAGATCATACAAGATCAATATATTTACCAACCCTTATTGGGAAAGAAAGTTGTATATACTTACAGAATAATGGTTTCCATTTTTTATTTGTACTTCAGCTTTCTTCCATTGATTGCCCTGATCACCAGATATCTTGAACAGCTCCACCATTTGACTACCCATATTTTCATATACGATAAGAGATCCTATGTCAGCGCCGTACATGTGGTAAGAGAATTTCAAACATTGAGTACCGCTGACTTGGGAACTGACGAGATAAGCTTTGTCACCTTCCACTCTGGGCATTGATATCTCAATATAGACATACTTGCCTGCAAGTGAAAACAAACATTAAAAGTATATTCAAACACTCATTAATTAATAATTCATTAGCTTATTGGGAAATTATATCAACTATAATATGTCACGTGCAATGGCTTTAAACCTGATAAAACACTCCTAATTAGTATTCTTTATATAAAGTTAAGAATACTAATAAGGCAGTATATCTATTGTAGTCGTGTCCTCATTAGTATTCTTTAAAGAATACTAATAAGGCAGTATATCTATTGAATTTGTAGTCGTGTTTGGAGCCTTGCGCACGAGTGGCTTTATAGACCTAATAAAACACGACCTATATACGAGTTTATTAAACAGATCTTTAATAACTATTGTTTCATTAATTGTTTTGCTAATTCGTCTTATTAGTATTTCATGAGGACATTAGCCTACAGTTTTGCTTTATTTTGCTCACATGAGTCATGCATGACGATACTGGATACCTGTAGAACAGTAGTACTAGAACTATCGTATTTTAAACTAGTCCTAAGTCCGGACTGAAACAAAATTAATTCAGTCCTACTCCTGGATCAAAATTAATTCACTTCACTTTAAGTTTAAAGATAAAGAGCAGAGCCCAGCAAACAACTTTAAAACCAAACATAATCAGTAAAAATTTTATTAGCTGACGCTTCGTTGTTTACAATACAACATCTTCATGCAGAGCAATCTAAATGAATTTACAGGGTATGGTATATATATTTACAAAATAATGCTTTAATATTACAAAAACGGTTACATAGTTTGAAAGAACAAATGAATAGAAAGGAAAACAACTTGTCAGTAACTATAGTTAATAAGTAAAGATTAATGTTAAGTGCATGCATGCATGGCCTACATAACTGAAATAACTCAAGAGGGATAGATCTAATATTAGCATTATAAGGACAGGGTTAAGTTGTGAAATTATAATAATAGGCTTTCACGGATAAGAAGATCCCACTCAGAAGTGCCTGATGATAGAATTTTGAGACTAGACATGGTTGAGATAGCATACTCGCTCACAAACACATGCACAAACACCCAGTCTCCGCTTCTGATTTCAAAATTCTTTATCATTAGGCACTTCTGACTGTGATCTTCTTATCCGTGAAAGCTTATTAATTTCTCAACTTAACCCTGTCCTTAATGCTAATATTAGATCTACCCCTCTTGAGTTATTTTAGATATATAATATTAACCTTAACTATATACTAACCATGCACTTAACATTAATCTTTACTTATTAACTATACTTACTGATAAGTTGTTTTCCTTTCTTTCTATTCATTTGTTCTTTCAAACAATGTAACCTTTTTTGTAATATTAAACCGCCATTTTTTTGTTAATATATATATATATATATATATATATATATATATATATATATATATATATATATATATATATATATATATATATATATATATATATATATATATATATATATATATATATATATACCCGGTCAGACGGATTTAAGACTGGAAATTATGAAGTCTTAAATCCGTCTGACCGTGTAGCTCAGTTGGTAGAGCGTCGACCTAGTAATTCAAGTAAAACAAACTATATCAGCCAGACAAATAAACAGCTCGAAGAAGAGAAATCAAATTTAGTAACAGCCATTAAAATAATACAAAATGACTTTAATCAGCAGGCTATCTCGAAAAAGAAAAGCGGCGAAGCAAGAGAAGAGACCGGTGGTGGCA
>CACRXK020010684.1:0-17325 GCA_902702795.2 Paramuricea clavata | reverse complement strand
AAAGAACTGCGCGCCTGAAGACGGGTTAAAACTAGGCAGCATTTCAATCGGGCAGTTGGGGAATGTTATTTTATCCCCTGTGTGGTAAAACAATGGTATAAGCTTTGGAGAAAGCATACTCATCGTCTCTCTACACGTTGACATCCATTTTAATAAGGATTTGTACCGTTCAGGGCAATATTTTCTTGCTTTTGCCAAGTCTGTACAACGTTTGTGAGCTGTGGAGTTGGATTCGATTTGTGGAAACGGTGCATCGTTGTAAAACGAGCTTTGGTTTGTGAGGATTTTACGGAATGCGGTCACTGCTTCGGCCTCATTAGATTTTCCAGTTACATTCTTTGCAATCGCAATAATCTAGGTTGGAAATTAAGCTAGAAACTAAATAGCAGTAAAAAACAGTAGAATTTTCAAAACAATGGAAAGACAATGGAAAATTCCTATCACTGGATCGTGGCTGGGTGGCATAAAAAACAGTGGGATTTTCAAAATAATGAAAAGTCAATGGAACATCCAATCACTGAATCGTTACTGGATGGCATAGAGAACAGTGAGATTTTCAAAACAATGAAAAGGCAATAGAACATTCCGATCACTGAATCGTTACTGGATGTCATGCAGAACAGTGGTATTTACGCTAGATAACAGGGAGTTTAAGGTTACAGAACACATTTGAGTGTTAATTTTGCCTAAAATTTTTTTATTGGTTTCCATGAAAGCATTAGACTAGTTCTACTATCTGACCAAGTTTGAACGAAAAATGTTGAAAACTCACAGAGTTATTTAATAAAATACATTTCGCTGCAATAAGAAAAACATTGAAAATGTAATAATCAAATTCAATTTTCTCCCGAAAAATTTTACGGTAATTACTGATTTTCAAACGAGTTGTGTTCCTGCGGGTTTTAACCAATTTTTCTCGAATTTTCACAGGACATGGCAAAAAGACTTCAGTTTCAAAATTGTGTTCGGCTTTTTTTAAATTTTGGATATTTTAAAAATAAAGAGCAATTGACTCAAACAATTCAGAAATATATTACAGTCGTCAAAGAAATCGCCATATCAGCGGAATGACGAAATAAACAAAAATTTCCGAACACAATTTTTTAGAACAACTATTTTACTGTATAAAAATGATATTTTCATAAATATAACTTAAAACCAGCAGGAGCACAACTCAAAAGCGTAACGGTACCGCGATTTGAGATTTTCCTGAATAATTCTTACATTATTTTATTGTTTCTTAATTTTACAACTTTATCATATTTTGCATGCACTGGAGAACATTTGGTGAAAATTTGATGAAAATCGGACTGATATTGATATGATATCGCAAAACGCCAAAAAGGGTGTCCTGTAACCTTAAGATGCCGACAACGAGTAACGGGTACGGAATACGGTTGAAAGCTTGTTTTCGCATTGCTTTAACTGAGGCAGACAAAATTTGCATATCTCCAGAGCATGCTTTTCACTGCAGCGACCTTGGCCACAGCGTAAAAATCATATTCTTGTGTTGTGTTGTGTTGTGTTGTGTTGTAATACAGAATCAAGAATATAGCACCGAAACTGACTACGCAACGTTGTTGGAGAGAGAGTATTTTTATAAAGAAATGAAGAAAGTTAAAAGATGAAACTTATCGAACACAAAGCCATGCACATAAAGCTTATTTGGAATAAATTTGTTACGACAAGTATTTAGTATTTGCATACACATAACAAAAACTATTTCAAACGTAGTCGGTGGTCCGTCATCAAAATCTTAAACTCCCGAAGGACGAGTTAGAATGCGTTTGACTGAATTTTATATGCAGTATTTGAACCTGATCGACTTTGTAATGTTGTGTATAGCTATGCGATAGAAATTATTAATTTCAGCGTAAAGCCGGTTTTCCACCAGACTGAATTTTGCGCGCGGAGCGGAATTTTTCTTTTTGTCTGGTGATTTCTTGGGTGGAACTAATTAGAAAAGACAAAGAAAGATTCCGCTCCGCGTGCAAAATTCCGCCCAGTGGAAAACCGGCTTAAGAGACTGTTCCAGTCCGCCATGCATGTGCCCTAAAGAGAGGCCGTCAACCCCGGAAAACATATTGAAATTTAATGTTCCAGCGGGGAAATTCCTCTCTTTGGGGTACTTACTAAGAACATGGCCGCCAGATATGCGCAGTAACACTCCTCACGTTTTTCTCGATTCTCGCGAAGTGAAACTTCTGTATGGTTAGTACCAGGGCCCTTATATATAAACGCCCTGATTAGTATACTCCGTACGTGTCTCTGCGTAGGAAAAAGCCTGCATATATACACCCGGGGGTCCGGGGTTTCAATTGACTAGTGTATTACGTTTACTCTTCAAATCTCCATACCTGTGGATACAGGGCTTTCAAACGCTGCTGTCCAATCTCGTTAATTCTTTCAGGCGTGATTTCGCTTGTCGTAAAATACGGTAAGATATTCTTGTACGATTTCTTGCCATCCAAGATCTCACCCGTGATGGGCAAACGTCTTGTCGTGCGATTATTTGTGGCGTTGCCATCAACGTAGATGAATTGAACAGGAAGTTCTGCAATTCCGCTAGCCACGTCCCGAGGCAAGCAATGTCGTAAGTGCTCGTTTTCCATGTACTTGATAAGGTCTACAATAGGCTGCCCAATTCCTGGAAATAAACGATTGAAAAGTTAACTTTATATTTATACTGGATAGCTCTTTCGATCAGTTCTAAATTGTTCTGCTCAGATTTTCAACAAGGGTCATTCCTTGTTTGTTGCTTCAATGTTACTACAGGACGAAACCTAAATTAACTTTATTTATACTGGATAACTCTATCAGTTCTAACTGTTCTCCCTAGATGTGCAGTAAGAATCATCTTTTCTTGATTCAGTGTTACTACAAAAGAAAACCTAAACTAAATAATGACTGCGACACAAAAGAAAATGCTACAATACGTTTGAACTTTGAAGGCCCCTCTTTTTTTTCTACTTTTTCAAAGTTGGGAGGGGGGGGGGGGGCTTTACCTGCCTATGTGATAAAGCTATCCAGAATAAATATTATAATAGTTCGATTAATTGGATCACTAAAAAATTAAGACGAACATTTCTAGATCTCAAGGGAGAAAAGCTTTGGAACTGATAGAGCTTTCCGGGAGAAATAAATTAAGCAAGTTAAGTTTTGTTTTTTTACGTTTTTATGCTTAAGTGTCAACGCTTTCGTACCTTCTATCAAGTCATCATTCACAGATTGCATGAAAGTTTTATTATATCTATCCACCCATTTGTCTCTGTCTGCCTTAGAGAAACTCTTGGTAAACTCAGCTCCAATATAACCTTGTACAAACCACTCGCTCAAAACTGCATTTGGGTCATTGTCAGCTGAGATCTTTGGGAATTTTTGCTTAAAGGCATCAATACCAGAAATGCAATTGAATTTGGAACGAACCATTCCAGTTTTTACACCAAGCTGCATATTGGCCCTAACAAATGAAAATAGAGCGTTTAGGTTTCGTTTGGTAAAGTTTTACGGAGGTTGGGCACGTTACTAATGACCGAGCACATTGTAGAGTTTTTATCAACAATATCCTAATCCGATTCGATTTAAAATAGCTTTCCAAATCGCACATTTCCACCTTTGGGAATTTAGTGCAAAACTATTTATTGTCGGAGAATTGAAACGATTGTAATTCTATTCACTTGAAATCAATTGTTTGAGGGATTAAGAGGTATTAGAATCTTACATGTATTGTGTGATGGATTGCTTATTTAACAATATTTTTTCAATCATTTTTTCAGCATCATCAAAGTTCTTTGGCTTCACATAGTAGGCATAAGCGCCGATATCAAAAGCAATTGAACAAATAGCTTGCCAGCAGAAGTGGTTAGGGCCTAACATCCAGTCGCCATTGTAGAAATTTTCATCAAATGGAGACCCAAACACCGTTCTTAGGAAGTGTTTTACCTAAAATAAATCAATGTTGTTGATAAAATGTTGCACTGCAACAACAACAACAACAACAACAACAACAACAACAACAACAACAACAACAACAACAACGACAACGACAACGACAACGACAACGACAACGACAACGACATCAACATCATCAACAACAACAACAACAACAACGACAACGACAACAACAACAACAACGACAACAACAACATCATCATCAACAACATCATCAACAACAACAACAACAACAACAACAGCAACAACAACAACAACAACAACAACAACAACAACAACAACAACAACAACAACAACAACAACAACAACAACAACAACAACAACAACGACAGCAACGACAGCAACGACAGCAACAACAACAACAACAACAACATCAACGACAACATCATCAACGACAACATCATCAACAACAACGACAATTTAAAGTACCAACATATAACAACAACAACAACAACAACAACAACGACAACTGAAATTAAAAGTACCAACATATTCCTTTTATCTTAACGTAACTTTTGGATTTCTACAGTACGAGTGTCAAGCATTTGGCGTTCCATTTCATCAGAAAATCGATGCAAAACAAACCTGCTCTAGAGCTTTAACTTCTCGAGGTGTCATCTTGTTTTCATCTAAAACTGTCGAGTTGATTTCATTCAGTAGTTCAAACGCACCATCAGTTTTGGCTTTAAGATAGGCAGGAGTGGCATTGTAAGGAAGATGTCTAAAAAAGACGAATACTAGAGTAAGAGTAAAGAATCTATTTAATGAGAATAATCACTAAATATTCTGTTCCGAAATATCATACTCGAACCGACCTGACCGCGTAGCTCAATTGGCAGAGCATTGGGCTAGTATTCCAAAGGTCGTAGGTTCGATTCTCACCATGGACAGGCATATTTTTCAAGCTTGCCCGGTGTGGATCCGGATATACATTCAGAGTAACATCACAAGCATCATATTCACCTGAGTACATTACACCAACACAGAAAATATCATGATTACTAGATTACATTGGTATCGAAGGAACTAGATTCTGTTCCGAAATATCACATACTCGAACCGAGCTGACCGCGTAGCTCAGTTGGCAGAGCATTGGGCTAGTATTCCAAAGGTCGTAGGTTCGATTCGACAGGCATATTTTTCAAGCTTGCCCGGTGTGGACATACACTCAGAGTAACATCACAAGCACCAATAAACTTGTGGCCCTCAATTATTAAATATGCACTTAACTAGAACATAGTTACAATTAATACTAAATAACTATGGATTGAAATGATATAAGGACGACTATTCATTCAAGAGCAGTTTAAAAAGAGATTTCTTCAAAGCATTAATAGTGGATTTCTTTCTTAACTCTAAAGATAAACTGTTCCATGGTTGCACAGCATTAAAAGTGCTGCCGCCCTCATTCACGCGTTTATACTTAGGGCGAATGAATTTATAGTTAGAATAACGGGGATTTCTGTTATCAATTTCGCAGCGCGCTTGTGTAAGCGCCCTGGTCGTGAAAGTCCGAGATTAATTGAAAAGGAATTTTTTTCAGAGAGCGTTGTGGAAGCATTGTAATTCCGAACCACTGAACAAACTAATGTTTGGTTGTAAAGGCTGTTTTCCACTTCAAGCGTATCGTACCGTAACGTATCAAAACAAATTTTAAATTGTAGTGAATGTTGATTGGTCTATACTTCCGTAGTACGCTCAACTTGACTTGCGACGAACTTTTTATTTTGATTCGCGAATCAACCGGAAGCACGTAAATTTAAAAACCCATCTTCAAGCTGCGCATGCTCACCAGTACGTTACGGTACGATACGGGCGAAGTGGAAAACGGGCTTACCTCAATATTGGACCAATAAGGATGGCTCGAACAGTTTAGAACTGATAGAGCTATCCAGAATATATTAAGTTAGTTTAGCTTCGTGTTGGTTTGTAAAACGTTTCGATACCTGTTTTTCAGCCGCTCCACAAAATCGTCATCTTCTTCACGTGGTGCCCATGGCAACGCGTTACGATTGTATTCGTAGTAAGCATCCTGAACTCTTTTTAAAAATCCCGGCAGCTTGATACGCTTTGCTTCGTCAGAGTAAACGTACTCGTTGGTTGTATTTACTTAAAGAATAAAGATAAAGCTAAGTTAAGGTTGCGAGACTTAACTGTATCTGAGAAGTGTCTATTTGGCGGCTCGACGTAGACCTTATTCATAATTCGCAATCGGGGCCCGTATCCCAGGAAACGAGAATGGACGCGAGATCGAAAATTGACAAAAAAATTTTTTGCTGCCGGCTATCGTAGGAGGACGAGGATGGTGTCTTTGACGCTACCTCTGAGGACTCTTACAAACCTTCTTAGTTTCCCAGCATCTCTACGTTCTTTTCTGATCACACCCCTTTTGTCGTGCGTACGACTCCCCACCCCCTCCCACCTTATGTTTAAACCCAAGTTACGCCCTTGCTCACAAATGAAAGGTATACGCCCGTATGGTATAACATCATAGATTTATGACCACATAATGTATGTCATCATACGTAAGAAGAGATTGAGTTGACACGCGGCTGTCTAATCAGTATCCAGTGGTCTTACCTATAATCTTCGCCTCACACCGCTTGCCGGTAAAACCGCTGGCGCAGGTACACGTGATGTCATCATTGTGCTCACGGCAAGTCCCATTGTTAACACAAGGTTCAATCGAGCATAACGAAGCTGGAGAAAGGAACAAACATAATTATTTATTCAATGACCATTACACATTATGCATTTTCGAAATTTCAGAAACGAAGATTCGAAAACGGAGTAGTGTGAAAGTGGCCTTAAAGTGCTCCTAACCCCAAAATGTTTTCTCATCGATATAAAATCTTGGCATGATTTCTATTATTTCTGCGAAAACGAAATGAATTTCGGCAAATTCTCCGAATTTTATGACAGTTTAAATTTGGTAAAATGGCAGTACTTTTCCGTACTTTTCATGACGTCAGAAAACGGGCTAAACCATTGAACTGAATGGAACTGGAACGCTACCTCCAACCCAATCTCGTTCCCCCGAGCCTGCGATCCTCGGGAAGGAACGTGAGGCTCTGGGATAATCCGTTGCCGAAAGCCAAGAATCCTCGCTAAAGACCGAACTGCGCATGCCATATCAACGGCCAACAGATTCCTCCCCGAAACCAAAGATTAGATACTATAAAGATGTGTCACTCGACGTATTTCCCTAATGTTTGCGTGTCCGTAATTTTCCGTGCTGATCACGAGTGATCACGCGAGATGACGAGTGCATAACACTTACTGCCAAAATGGCGGCGAGACTGAATACAATAGGTTGCCATCGCGATGCTCGCGCTATATGACGAATTTTGACGAATTTGACACTTACTGGCAAAATGGCGGCTATAAAAAAATCTCGGACATAATTTTCGCAGAGTGACACATCTTTATAGTATCTAATCTTTGCCGAAACTGACTATCCCAGAGCCTCACGTTCCTTCCCGAGGATCGCAGGCTCGGAGAACGAGATTGCCTCCAACCGGAAATTTGAAGCCACACTTGAAGGCCAGTCCCAGTCTTTTCATGCGTGCAAGGAGCGCTCAATCTGTCAATCATGACATAAACACGTGTGGTGACTGTGGTCTGAACATTTGGTTTCAAAAACTACAAAAAGATCTGAAGGTAGCGTTCCAGTTGTATTCATTTCAATGGGTTATACCCAGCCTCTTTGTTGTTACAGAATACGACGGTGCCAGGCCATCGAAGGCTAAATTCAAAACACCATAAAAATCGAACAATTTGCCTAAATTTAAAACTTTCTTCACAGGGCTCTCCTCGGCGGATGGGTTGAAGCTTTAAGCGAGCAGGTTTTGAGGAAGAAAATGAGACCATGTCTTGAAAGGAGTTGAATTTATATGCAGTGGGAATGCAAGGCGTCGACAAATTGACCATCTTTATGTAACTGACACAAGGGACATTGATGCTATTAAGAATGAAATCGTCGAGTCTCTGACAAGGTTTTTGACTAAAGGTTTTCGAGCCAAGAAGACGACATTTGTCTGTTAAGGCATTTGTAAACTTGCAACAGTCAGCCAATTTGAAGGAGGTCCACAAGCGCTTTTTCAAAGATATAGACTTAGGCCATATAAAATAACTATTCCTTGATTCTCATCACCGCCCGACGATATTTTGGTTTCCGCGTTGATATATTTTTGTATTTTGTTATAAAATATAAATTTACCGCCCGACCGAGCATCTTCAGAGATTTAGTTATTTTTATATTTTATATTGGAATTTTTGCGATATAAAATTGTTTTACCGTTAATATTGCAACATGTTAAGGGATGCTTGGAATACTTAAGGAAAAAATGGGCTTATAGCCTTATTACAACGATTTGTGTGGACCCTTATGCATGTTCGTTAGCGCATGTGCAATTATCCACTTATATAGCGTTCTTCTATAATATATTTACGGGCAAATATAAAAAGACCTCCCTCTCCAATTTTTTAAATTTTAAACTTTTTTTTATATTTTGACATAAAATATAAAATATAATCCTCCGCCTCCTGGGAGTTTTTAAAATTTAGCGATGAGAATCAAGGAATTTATTTTATATGGCCTAAATGGAACTTGGTTTGTTTTCAGCATGGAAGGTCTAGAGGATTTCAGAAAGTTTTCACTTAGCGAACTATTCCAAAGGTTTGTCAAATCCGATGACCCCCAAACCTCAAAATTGCATGTGCAAAGATCCTTGCAGCAAAGCCATATAGCGCCAACGTAGAACGTCTGATAAATTGCGGTGTGTCACCGAAGTCTTCTGGTCGTTCTCCAAAGCTCGTTAAAACAGAAAACTTAAATTTGTATGTGCATTACAACATGCCGCCGATGGATCATTGGTATCCTAAACCAGCCGTAAGGAGTTGGATGATGAAAGAGAGCATCGCACCCGAGATCGTCCAAAAGGAAAACAACAGCAATATTTGAAAGGAATATTTTCTGAAGCTTCAAAATCGATCCGAGAAATTGACAGACTGTCACGAAGAACAGATAACAGCGAAGAGAAAAAAGAGAACATTTTAGTTATTGTTAGTAAAAGATCTAACAAATTATGTTACATATATACTAACTATATTGTTATTTGTTATAATTACTAAAACTGTCTGTACCAGTGTAGGTATAGTACCAATGTGAAAATGCTGTGCTGAGTGGTTATATTACTACCTTAAAAAACAAGCAGAAACTCGCGGGTTTCTGCTTGTTTTTTAAGGTAGTAATATAACCACTCAGACAGCATTTTTTTTTATCTGTTATAAGTTTGCTATTTAAGAAAATAAGTCTTTTTCTACCACTTTTCAGTTTTGCTGTTGAAGCTATATGTCTCTTTTATTACTTTCGCTTACTTTATTTTTCTACAAAAAATGTCCTGAAAGCTCGTATTTTTTTCAACTGCACAGATTTTTTAGAGTTGTACAAATTCATTTAGAACCGCTTTTTTAGAGTTGCACAAATTCATTTAATATATATATATATATATATATATATATATATATATATATATATATATATATATATATATATATATATATATATATATATATATATATATATATATATATATATATATATATATATACTCACTTGGATTACAAACCCTAAGAACAGCATTCAAATATTAATACCACCAAGTGAAGTGCAAGAAACCAGATTATTGAAGTCCACCAAAAAAAATCCAAGACTTTCAAAGATTTTTTCTGCCTATTTTCAAAGACTTTTCAAAGACCTTTGAGGGCAATCAGCTGTCGCAAAATTGCGAGTGTAAGCACCATTTTTACCCAGTAATTAGTCCCGTCAAATCACATCCTAAAACGCGCCTTTTCGTCAATGTTTGCGAAAATCTTGCTTCAATCAATCTATTTTATTAGCTAGGAAATCGTATAATCAAATACTCACTAAAGAATTCAAAGACTTTTAAAGACTTTCTTCGCTTTTTCACAAAATTTAAAGACTTTTCAAAGACCTCAAAGACCTGCATTCCAATTTAAAGACTTTCAAGGATTTCAAAGACCGCTACGAACCCTGTATGTATTCAACCCATTGAATGCCAGCACTCTGGTGTGCAAAATCGTCTGACCAGTGTTAGACAGTAGGCTGTTGCGGTATTTGAAAAACCAAAAACCAATACCGGAAAAAAATACTGATAATACCGATATATCAATATTCTTTCACGATTGTATTTTGCTTAATTTTATGAAAAATTTGCTTCATTTTATGCAAAAGTTTCTGTTTTCAAATGATGCCAAATAGCCGGGATATGACAAGAGAAATGTCCGCTTTGGGAATTGAAAATGCGTATATTTTCATTGATTATCCACACTCAGCCTCAGGATGAATCACGATTCATATATTTTTGGCCGGGAAATTTGTTTCAAAACATGTTATTCAACTGCGAATTTGAAACAAAGATAAATAATGTCCAATGAGGTTAGTTTTTTAAACACTTGTAATCCAACGTTGTTTACGTTCTAAAAGTTCACTTTTTGACAAGCGAAATGACATATTACACCTTTTAACATCAACGACAACGTAAACATGTTTTAGCTCTCGCTCTATAAACACTAATTATTCACACTGATCATCTTTGTTCTTCTGAAAAAACTTTAATCAGCGCTTGAAAAAGCTAGATATGATGTTTAAATATACAAACATAAAGTCGTACACGTAATATCGATCATACCAAAACATATCGATATTCCGATATATCGAAAATTTCAATATCGAGTAATCGGTATTTATAAAAAACAATAATTATCGGTATATTGATATACCGCAACAGCCTATATTAGACAGAGTAAATTAATAAAGTAGGGCGCATTAGGGTACAATGCAACTTAATCGGTTAACCCATTGAGTCACATTGCACCTTACTTTATTACTTTACTCTGTCTAATGCCAGACAATTTTACTCGTCAAGGGGAGAATGCTGGCGCCTAATGGGGTAACTGGCCTATCTTCCCATGTGTCTAGTTAACCCATCGAGTCACATTGCGCCCTAATGCATCCTACTTTATTGTTTTACCCTGTCTAACGCCAGACAATTTTACTCGTCAAGGGGAGAGCGCTGGAGTCTGGCATTAGACAGAGTAAAATAATCTGGCATTAGACAGAGTAAAATAATAAAGTAGGGCGCAATGCAACTGAAACGATTAAATCCAACATTTTTGACATGGCACGAAACATTATTAGACTAATGGAAGGAATGTTAGGGTTAACTGTAATATTGCATGTACTTGTATATGCAGTAATGTGTAAAATATTTCTTAGAAAGTGCTGTCAGTATCATGTTATGTTAAAGACGTGAATCTTAAGTTTGCAGCAATTCAAGAATGTAGCAATTACCATTGCAACAGTGGTGGGGTGTCTCAATTTGGACCAACTTTGTGTAATGTTTAGGACTAAAAATCTTGGAATTATCGCATCCTGAAAAGTTAGGGCAGAAACATAAATACAAGGAGCCACTTTACATGTAAGCCATTAAGCCATTAATGGCTTTGTCTGCAATTAAACACGCAAAAAAATATTTTAGTTTGTGTTGCTGCTACCATAACTATGTTACAAAACAACTCTTTTTACAATCTCTAATGTTTAAATATTTTTGTTGTTGTGTAAAATAAGTAGAGTAAGCGTTGTTATTGTAAAAAGCTGTGAAGGATGACACTTCAATATAAAGACAAAGAACTTTTTAGACACTTAGCGAATTTGGTCAAAACAACAGATGATTTGTACGTGACTTTCCAGATGTTTGTTCGAATAAAATGGACGAAAAATGAAACAAAAAAGGCAACGGAGCAACTTTGTACCACATTTACTTGGTAGAATGACAGAATTTACCATTAATACAATTCTGTTCAACAGCGCTATTTTGGAGTGTGTGTTTTTCGAATTAACTGAAAAATGATATAAATGAAATATTTATAGCTTATAGACCAATTAATATGTTGATTCTAGAAATAATAAAGCCCAGTATATATAAGTTAAAAGTTACACCTAGGAATCTAGGAAACTTGTGATCGCGTATGATGTTTTCAGAGTAGTGATTGCGTCTCAACCTTATTGAAATTTACACCACATCAACAAATGAAAAAAATTGCACGTCATGCAAAAAATACAGTTTAATTTAAAGAACTAATATCAAATACAACGTCAAATAACATCGAATGTGACCACGCACTAGACCATGAAATCTCTCAATATTGTCTCAGTCAATTTTAGGAAGCATTTCAGGCGCTTTACGGCGAAACGTGCGTCACAATTCCAATTTTAAATCAACGAAGTTTTTGTGACGCCGATTTCTTTAAATAGCCAAAACAAAGAACGAAAAACATTCAATACTTTGTCATGCCAAAGGCATGTTTTGTAAGATAATAGACTCATTTTAAGTTTCAATGTGCTTTTTGAATGTGGAAAATATGGGAAAATTGAAGAAAATGCTGACAGACTTTAACATGTTCGCAACATTCGTTTTTACAACCACCATGGTTTATACTATGCCTATATTTAAATCAACCAGGTTGAATTTACTGAATTTATTTGCTATTAAGTTTGTACTTCCAATTTGAGCATTCGCTATTGACCATGCAATTACAAAGGCAGGCTATTTTCTTGTTAATTCGTTTTACGATTAATTTGCAAATTGTAATATATAGCCTGCTTGCATTGTCTTCGATCGCGTTCAAGCATAACACGTTGAATAACAAAATGCAAAAACAAAAACACTTCAGTCGAGGAAGTGTCTTAGACTAAAAATATCTCGCCAAAATTTGCATCTTTCAAACATTCGCTTCGAAAAACACCTTAGCAGAAGGTGAATTCTCGAAGCTACTGTAGTTTTATTTCGAATTTCATTCGGCACAATTCTGAAGTATGACATTTAATATACACTATACAATATAGAAAATTAAACAACATGTCAACTGCATAAATTATAAAACAAACATATATTAACTTAGAACTCCTTAATAAAAGCACCTTTAAAAAGCAAGCTTTTGCAGAAGGGAATGGATGAAAATTGCAAGCTAGTATGCTACCGTTGGCCTGCCAAACTAAACAAATCCAGTGAATTTATGCTTAGAATCTGTGCAAAGGCCAACAGACATACACCAGTTCAATCTAGACAAGCAACCATTGAACTGGGCAACTATAGTCTATTTTAAAGCCAAACAATAAAGCCATCTTGTCACTACAGGAAACTTACTGTAAATTTCTTCGATTTCTCCGAGCTTAGCGTTTCTGAATCGGGTACGCTCACACCAATAGGAGCTGTCGACATAATAATCTACAGCCAGCACAAACAGCTATCGAAAATTATACACCGACTTCCTTCGTTGTGATGCGAATTAAGTTCTCAAACTGCTGGCAAACAAGCGTTGCAACGTGGTCTGTGAAAGACGAGACAACAAGGAAGCCTCTTGTTGTGAAACCGCATACGACAAATGGCAGCAAGAACAAGTCCTGACGGCGAAATATACAACAAAATATTCGCTAATGTCGACCAAGCTTCGCCCACAACCCACAAGAGCGATTTTGCATCGAATATTTACAGTACGTTGGGAGAAGATCTATTTTGGTCGGTCAACGCCTTCAAATGCCTACATATTTACTTACATTCCGCAAAAGCTGGTCAAATTGAATAAATAGACTTTAATCTTACATTCGGCCGACTAAGACCACATATTAAACTAGCCAAAACCCTTATAATGATAAAATATAGGTCACAAATATTTCTTAACGCCAAATAATTCCCCTTCTTAACTGTTGTTTACTCAAAATGATTGGCGCCTGATCAAAATATATTATCCCCTAACTTTAAAACCATGAGTCGACTCCAACTTCCGGCAGGAAGCTTCCTGTTGACAAGTAATGGAGCAAAACTATTTTAACATTTCTATAAAATTCTGCTCAGGAAAATCGATATTGCCAGCCGTTAAAAAACAAAATTGGTTATATTAATCATCGCCCATTCCAGCCATGAAACAATTGATACGGTTATGAAGTAATTTTCTGTTGCCATCAATAAAATGCAGAGAATTATAGTCACCAATGTAAAACCACTTAGTGCACTTAGACGAGCTGAAAAGTAGCCAAAAGGGCACGTGTGTGTACCAAAGGAACGTCAAAATACATCACCCCCAGAAGCGAGCGGGGGATCTTAAAATGTTGAAATATATGTGGGTTATTATTTTTGCGGCTTTGCGCAATGCATGGCCTGTTTGCGCGTTTTTTTTTACCCCGCCCCCAGCGTAAAGTTAGACTTACGTCACCAGATAAGAAGTTGAGCAAGAATCCCAATCACCACTCGATCTAGCATAAAATCACATTACTTCAAAATACCCGGACGGAATTAGTGCCCTCGCCTGGGGCTTCGATGACGGCCATATAGATACAGCTCGGCCATATTTCACCTTGAGAACCTGTTCGCAGGCTAGCTCGGCGATTATGCTAATTCAGGTGGAATTGCTTGAAAAAAATCACCGACTGTCTCGGGGCATTTGTATACAAAAGGCGTATTACGTGAACGGTGTTTAACCGCTATACGGCGGATAAATTTCCTATACAGCGGTTCGGTTACTTAGCTGGCTGGCAGATAAAATCGCCGTTGTACGAAGCTCGCTTAGTACCGCGTTTAACTATATCCGTCAGATAAGCATAACTAATTTAACCGGATTTTCCTGAAATTTCTTACCTCTGCTCAACTGTTGCCAGGAATTTGTAAACTTTTCTAGCTTTATACAACTTGTGATTCCACTAATCTTTGAATTATTAACTTGCATGCAACAAAAGTTTTATGTTGTTTATATTTGGAGTTTTCTCGTCCATTCGTATAGTGCCGAGTTTCGTATCCATATATTGATATTTCGATAAAATTTTTTGGCTTGTTTACTAGGCGAAGAGCCGAGAGCAATAGGCCAATAGCACTAACCGCGAATTGTGTTATCGGGTTTTTTTTTCAATCCTTGACCTTGCAATTTATTCAAAACAATTTTATGTGCATTTTCACCCACGATTTGATTGGCTGACAAACCGATTAAACGAGCGAACAAAATTCTGTTGTCTATCTTTTACAGTATTAAAATATACTTGTTTACTTGTATGACTTTCGAAAATCATTGTTTGTTTTCATGACGAAAAGTGGGAGTCTTGCTGCTTGTTGTGAAACTATATGACAGAGTAGATTTTTGCAAGCTTCCAAATGATGTAAGTCATTTGTGTTAGAAATGTACTTGGAATTTCACATTTTTTAACTGTAATAGAGTTTAATACAACATTCGAAGAAAAACGTGTTGGCAGGAGTCCACAAGAAATTTCAACGCGACCAACATACAGAAACGTGCTAACTAGCCTTCAGGGCACAATATGAAGGCAAAATTGGATTGTCCCACGATATAACGTAAGTTTTTTCCTTCTATCTGCCCGACTAGGTGGATAGTGGTGGATATCGTTAACCAGCCCAATGCACCCATCACGTTATATATCTAACTAGTCAAGTTGAAAAAAACTATGAAAGCAATTGAATTAATTTGATGAAGATGTTATTTAGAGATTTTCAATAAATGCATGCTTTATTGCTTTCGTTTGGGGGCAGTTGTACTGACCAAATGTGTGCCGAACAAGCCTGGATTATAATTTCCTCAAAATTATGGTCATGATGTAAAATAATCTGGACCTTCTTTGTATTTTGCGTGCTGTACTGATTGCAAATGAAATAATCAGTGTATCGGTAAACTGGTGTACCAGAAAATATGGTCCCCCCAAAAATATGCCCCTCTCCCTCGGCCAAATTTCTTAGGAAATATGGCCAGGGGGGAGGGGATTTAAGGAGTGCCAAATTACCAGGGACACCGGTCTCTTATTAATTCAGTTGAAAAAGAGTAAAAAGAGAATTTGCGTTGTTCCTCTTTGAGAGAACATCTTAAAATGACACTTTGAACGACATCACATTAATTAATCATCTAGATCAAATATTAGCGGATTAGTTAACTGTGGCTTTTCAAGCTTAACAAACGAATTATCATCATCATCATCATCGAGATTGTCACAATCATTCCCATCAACAATGAAAATGTCTTTATCTGCATCTTCAGAACCATTTGATATTACGGCCTCATTATCATGAAGTGTGTTTCCATCATCGGAGCTAACACTTTGACTTTCCTTGTCAGACGTCGAAGATCGAGTATCTTTTAACGAGGACTTGAGTTTACAAATCTTTTCCGTGCTTGTCTTGGGCTGTGTATCGTCCAGTTCTGTGCTTCCATTTAGCGACTGTTGTTTCCTTAGTTCCTTCCATTTTCTCTTATCGGCTCTATTACTAAACACGTGAATTTCGGGCACGGGATTAAAACGCACGCAACGGTGGCCATCGTGTTCAATATCGTCGTGCGAATCAGCGCTACTTCCAAACGAGAGAGAACGCGACATGCGTGAACGTCGCGCGTGTTTCTCGCGTTGTTTCCCGCGTCTCGTCCCATCAACCTCCTCCTCGCTGACCGACGACGACTGATCGTGACTGCCCGTGCTTCGCCGTCTTTGACGGCGGTTTTTTCTGCACTTAATAGCGCGCGCTTTTTGCATTTCAACATCGCCCGTCATGGTTTCGCTATTCACCTAAAAAAGTGAATAAGGTAAACCTTAGGGTGACTCATAGAAATACAGTGGAAGACCGTTACAGTCAATTTCAGCTGACTTTTCATCGTAAGATTCCGAACTTCGTTCCGAACTTCGCAAATTCGTTGCCAAGTTCAAAAGTTCATAATGAAATTCACAAACAGGTTTGTAAACAAAGCCTCGGATTGGCTATTAAATCAAACCAGCCAATCAAATGCGCAGTTTACAAACTTGTTTGTGAATTTCATTATGAACTTTTGAACTTGGCAACGAATTTGCGAAGTTCGGAACGAAGTTCGGAATCTTACGATGAAAAGTCAGCTGAAATTGACTGTAATAGAGAGTTTAAGTTCGACTTTCCGATACCAATACCGATACTAACAATATGTCATACGCATGCGCTGTGCTCGCAAGAAGCACGAGGACAAGTGTATTGGAAGTCAACACTATAGAAGTCGGCCTTGTTTTGGAAGTCGTGGGAACTGTAAGATAAACTCATATAAATCGGATATTTCATAATTTTTACGATAAACACGTAAACTATTTGTTTATTAGCATCGCCTGAGTCATGTTTTAGTCGGAATTTTAGCTCAGCTGCCGTTTAGGATACCGCACATTTTCGGTGACGATTAATGTGTTCTACAGGGTGTATCAAAATAAACGCAATTCATCTTTTGTGCTTAATAACTTTCGAAATACTATTTCTAGTTAAACGCTTTTAGGCTTACTTCAAA
>CACRXK020010683.1:7317-17325 GCA_902702795.2 Paramuricea clavata | reverse complement strand
TTGCGGTAAGTATTTCTCCTTGGGTGATACGCAGCCTTGTTTTCGTGATTGAGATGTTAAGATTCACCTGATGAAACATACACGAAAAAAAGGCTCCATAGCCAAAGTGGCAAACTTTCCGCGGAAGGGTTTATCGACAAACTGTAACAAGCCTGTTGTTTTAGTACTAGCAAGATTTTATACAATATGGTCGCATTAACAAAACAATTGATAATGATTTATGAAGGAACTTGTCATGTTGTTAGTGCACTAGTTTCGTCTTACCAATTTGCAACCATTCGTTGTAGCTGTCCCCTACAGGTACCCAGTGATCTCCTGAAAGAGGTCCGTTGTAAGGGGTTTTGTTATCCTTACATATCGTTTTCGAGGTGCAAAGCCCTTTGCCGTCAACTTGACATTTTGCTAAGCCTTGTTGGTAGGAGATTGTATTTGAAGCTGCCTTTATGGTAATGTCATCTTCTAATGGAAGAGAAGTTTTAAGGTCATTTTAAAAAAAGCAATTTTTGATGCAACTTGCAACGCTATTTTTAACAGACAGCATATTATCTGTAAAAGGAGGCCTTTTTTTCAAACGAAATCAGTTAACCTTTGTAACAAACCCTTTCATTTTTCAATCCCTCCACGAATCTCACCACAAGTCTTACCTTTCCTCTTTATTTTGCAGCAGTATAAATGTCCTTTGAAATGGTGGACACTATTTTTCAATCCCCAAGAAGGTTTGGAACCTAGTGTACTGTGAAGAACGCATGGATGGTGTGGAGAATTTCCTAAAAGTGTAAAAACAGTTTCATGTAGAGTTAATTGCCATTTATCTGCCACATAATTTTTTTCCTATATCTTTGAGCAACCGTGGGAAGTAAAAATGACGTAATTTACAAAGGATTTGAGGACATAATTATACAAGTTTAATTTTTTGTTACGTTTTACGGTGAAGGTGTACAACAACTACACTGGTTAAAATGCTATATCTTTTCTTCTTTTTCAGTGAGCAACGAGTGAGCGAAGAAATAACGCAGAAATCATGCAGGAAATATTTACAAGAGTGTATATTTTATTTGTCATGAATACTATCCAGTTACGCAATAAGTAATATCAAATTTCATTGTGCGCAGAATGTCGTTGAGCAAAGATAGATCAGATTTCAGTCGAAGAAATCACACGTCGTCGCAAACGTTATAAGAAAATATATTTCTACACCGACCGTTGTGGCTGTTATTTAGCTGTTTATGCCTATCCTAAAGGATTTATTTAATACTGAGATGTGAAATTGAACGAAATAGAGAGATCTTTTGATTTCTGAAATATCGCAAACTACAAACGGAACAAACATTGCTTGTAAACAATGCTACCCGGACTGTTATAATGTAAAAGCCCTGTAAAATTTCCAAATTGCAACATTGCCATTGACTGCGCTGAAACTTGATGCTCAAGAAATATCATGTTGAAGAATACCTCCCTGTTATCAAAGCCACGGTAAAATAATCCGACAATTGCCTGAAAGATAAGTCAAAGACTCTTCGAGATGTGCCGCTGTGCGTGTAGGTTTATAGAAATACAAAATACTGTATGTGACTGTCATAGATATCTTATATACACATCTCTTTTAGTAAAATTGAAGCCAAGAATATTCCAGCGTTTACCCCAATTTGAATAGATGGCGGCCGTGTTGGTAGTTCCCACTCGCTAATAAACGCTCAAAAAACTACAATATATAACTTTCATCATTTGAATAGTTTAAAAATGTATTTGGAATGGGTTTAACACTTTAACTTATTGTTTAAATTCCCTGTTTAAGAAATAGAAAACATACGAATCTTCTCATTTCATTGGAATATCCTGAGTCTGCAATCACGGCTTCAATTTTTGAATTGCAGAATAATTAGATGCACTATCTGGGGGACTGTCCCCATCAGGATATAGTTTTGAAAATTCACCTAGAAAGGCTGCGAGATCTGGCGGGGGGTCTCGGACTAATGTTCAAGAGCATGATGAGGACTAAACTGGTTGATGCTAGTGACTACAGATCTTTTGAATTATCTGAATGGAATATTACCTT
Organism: Paramuricea clavata; assembly: GCA_902702795.2. NCBI lineage: Eukaryota > Metazoa > Cnidaria > Anthozoa > Malacalcyonacea > Plexauridae > Paramuricea > Paramuricea clavata. Next base: position 15,269 of record CACRXK020010683.1, on the reverse strand, counting down.
AAAGAGTCACGTTATCAAATTGGTTGCTGTTTATCGTCCGCCTTCGTCGACTGCACTTTATGTACCTTCTAGCTTGTTCTTTGAGGAATTTTCCATCTATCTCGAAAGCGTTGTAACGTCAACTGAGCTATTAGGGAGTTTACGCATGTACGACGGCGGCGTCAGGACGACGGCTAAACAAACTTTTTGAAATAAATGATTGTATGAAAATGTTGTCCTGTATTTACTTTCTTCTGAATTTGATACAGTTTATAGAACGAGTAAAACAGAGCTCTAACCTTCAGAGCAATTTTGATCAACGCTGTTAGAAAAATCGCCTGCCACGGCTTGAAATGCTAGCGTACTTTACAAGACGTGAAAATATGCATTTTGCCGTCGTCAACAGAGCATGGACATAGATGGCATGGACGACGTCTGAAACTCCAGATATACTTTTAATTATTCATTTCTTTTGTGCTATAGGATTAATGATATTGTATTGACAGCCGTCGTCCTGATGCTGCCGTCTTACATGCGTAAACTCCCTATTACTTATTTCGGGCAACTTCAATTTCCATCTGGATTCCGCTGAAGATAATAACACTAAGAAGTTCTGTGACCTCTTGGAAGCATTTGGTCTCACTCAACATGTTAATTTTTCCACTCATAACTCAGGACATACTCTTGATCTTATAATCACGAGGTCAGTTAATGACGTGCTCATTTCCGAGGTCGAGCCCACTCTGGCTCTGTCTGATCATATAATTGTCGAATGTAAGATAGCCATTGCTAGGCTGAATTTAATTGTTAAATTAAGGAAATTCTCGAAATTTCAAGCAAATTGATCACCAGGCATTTAAAAACGTCATTTGCCCATCTGACTTGTATAATAAATCTTGGACTAATATAGATGAACTTGCGAACTGTTATAACAAATCTTTGTTAGAAATTCTTGACAAGCATGCACCTTTAAAGACTATGAAAATAATTGATTGACTTAAGATACCGTGGTTCACTGATGACCTTAAAAAGCTCAAAGCTGAACGTCGGGAACGAGAAAGGAATATGCTTCAGTCTGGACTTATGGCTGATAAAGAAGTATATCGTAAAATTAGAGACATATACAGTGCTCTTCTTCAGAAAACTAAGGTCTCCTTCTACACTGATATGATTAACCAATGCGCAGGAAATCCTAAGAAATTATTTCGTATTGTCAACTCGCTGTCTAAAAACCATCAGGATAAAGCATTGCCACCTTATGAAGATCGGTGCACCTTAGTTGAGAACTTTGGACAATTTTTCTATCGTAAGATTGAACCTATAAACGAGAAGATTGATGAAATAGATGCTGTCCCTCTTGTGGTTGAACATCGCTTTCCGGATGTGAAGTTTGAATCTTTCTCTTTGGTGTCAGGTGATGTAGTATCGAACCAACCTCGTACCCAGGCTCTTACCTTCGCACGCCCTCAAGTTGCGGAAAGACCCTGGTTGGGGCTGGTCACGTGACACCCCAGGATCTGGGTTGTTTTCAATTAGCGTTCTAAAAACACTCGGGGAGGAGTGGCAAGGGAATTATTGCCGATGCTGTCAAATGTAAAAATAAACAAAGCAAAGGCACGCCTATTAGCACACTTTTATCGTTACTAAAATATATATTGTAACCTCAAGCGCTAATAGTAATGTGAAAGAAACTCACTACTAAAAATCCTGTAGTGTGCCATCCACGGTAAAATAATACCACAACAGCCGGCTACACGAAGGAATAACATGCAAGTACAGTCTACATACTAATTATACGGTACATAACTCAGCATTTTTTCTCTCGTGATATTTTAGACAATAGTCAATGCAATAGACACCGCATATAATAAATATAAATTTACATGATAAACAGCTTGAATTGTGACATTGTCAAAATTTGTCATTTGCTTTCCGGTGATAGATGACGATGTTCTTTATAATAATATAAATACAAGAGGATTTTTATTTTGTGAAATATATATGGATTTATGTAAAGGAATGCTGGCATGCTGCTGTGAGACACTGTTAATAATCCCCGAGCCGACAGCGCGAAGCGCCGTGCGAGGGTACTAATTTCCCCCGGCTATTTACACCCGGGGAAACGAAAGCATTAGCGAAGTCTAACGTTCATCAATGATCGCGGGCGCTCATCAATGGTGTTGAGTGAGTGGTAATCACTGATCTCAAAATATGGCTGTTTGCCAGGAGTGAAGAAGGCAAAAATATAAAAAAAATACATGTAAGAAAGCTTGGAAAATCGTTTCACATATTAACAAATTGTACAACTTTTTTGCAATTTTTAAACGTAAACATTGATAAGAATTGATATTGTATGATAAATCCTAAAGTATAGCGTATAGGGCAAGTTTGTTTCAATTGTTTATGTATGACTTTGTATTTAATAATATAGACTTTGTTCTTGATGTTCAAGTCTTTCCTATGCATTGTTTGCGAAAGTTTCTTAGTTAAATTAACTTTTGTAGAAGTTCATGATCAAAAGGAAAGCAAATTATTTTCATTAGCGTCATGTACGAATTAAATTTGTTTCATTTCAAAGTGCGAGTATTAAGTTCAAGCTCGAGTTGAGTAGTTTATAAATATCGGCAAAAAGCAGTTAATTTCAATTCACATTTAAAAACGTTTTACGTAGAGTTTCGTTTTGAATTTTACATTAAAATAAAGCCCATAGAAACCAAAATATTATACCTACTTTATATATTTTAGAAATTGATAGTTCTGTATTTAAAAGTGTTCAAATTTCATCTATTTTTTCCCGGTTTGTACAAAAAAATTTAAAAAAATTATGGTGCTGCCACGACTAACATGACGTGGCAACGCGAGCCTGCGTTCAGTGTTGGCGTAATTACGAATACTTCATGTTTGGAAAATATAGGCGAGGGGTTGTTGCATGCATGTATTTCTAGCAGGGCCGCCGAGAGCTTGGCGGGGGCCCGGGGCAAAAAATTTTTTAGGGGCTCCTATTGCAAAAAAATTTTCCGGAAAAAAATTTTTCGGACAATAAATTCTTTTTAGGTGCGTTATAATTGCTTTCGTTGGACTTTTCCGCAATTTTCCATACCAAATTTGGGTTCATTGCCCCCAAAACACAAATATTTTGACCCGAAAACAGAAATATTTCACCCGAAAAAATTACTGGGGCCCATTAAATTTCTAACATTAAATTTCTAGGGGCCCCCAGAGCCTCGGGGCCCCGGGCAATTTGCCCCCTGCCCCCCCTCTCGGCGACCCTGATTTCTAGTAATAGTATAGGCATCGATATATACTGTAAAGTGTGTATACAGTATAGTGTTAGTGTATAGTTTCTATTTTGACTAGAGAAAATAGAAAATTTTTTGCGATATCAGTTCCCTTATTAAATAAATAATTCTTAAATACATATTTTATAGTGTCTATGCCTATGCCATGGTACACTAGACTGTCGTATAGATATAAAAGACTTCAGTGTTCTCAAGTCTCAACGAAAGCTGGGCTAGTTTAATAGCTACCAAGGTCCAAACTCTAAATGTTATGCCTATTGAGGGTATGATGTATATAGCTATATATTCGTAAAAAAATTGTCATTAGTGTATATCAGAAAAATTATGTTTTATTACTGTATATATTGCTGTTATTCTTTTGCTTAATTGATTCATGCATGGAGGCTACTATCTGCCGCAAAAAGGACAGCGCATGTATGACATGCATGTGTATTGCCCATTGGGTATCGAGTCCCGAGGCAGAGGTTTTTTACATTCACCTGAGAATTTTTGTATACTTTACTACCTATAGGCCTACCCATTCTCCTAAAGTTTTCAATAAAAACTATGAACTACATTCAAAGATAAATCACAGACAGTTTTACTGTTTTGGTTTTATTTAGAAGTTAATTAACTGTTTCACATTCTCTTACAAACTCGTGATATTGTTACTTTTGAAAATTATCAACCTTCAACGAAACAAGACGCGTGTACAATTTCACTAAATAAATCGGTTCAAAGCCTATCAACATTTGTAAACAACAATTAACAAATCTAATGGCATATTTGTTATAGAAATATTAGAAATATAAAAACAGTAACAACTGACCGATTTGATACGAAACATCTTGAAAGCATGGGCGATTGCCATTTTCTAGCTTTGTTGACTTGGCTGTTGACAAAATTTTAAAATGTTTTACAGTAATCTGTAATTAAAAAGCAAATAGAAAAACGAAAAAATTAGCAAGCATTTCGAACCATGTATCGCAAAAATGACGAAATATAATTCTGATCATTCTGACCCACTTTTTGTATTTGAAGTGTAACGTTTTTGTGGGAGCATGCAATTTGATACTCTGCCCTCCCCCCTTAGCCAATCTATTTTTGGAAAATCACGTGACCAGCCCTAACCAGAGTCTTTCACATAGGTAAGACCCTGGGTACGAGGTTGGTATCGAACATTATCATGTCATCTTCAAATACCTCTTGTCAGCTAGATCCAATACCCACTTGGTTGCTTAAGAGTTGCTGTGATGTTTTGTCTCCTATTATCACTCGTATGATAAACTTCTCTTTGGCCCAAGATTATTGACTGTGTTCACCGGAGAAACGTTCATGTCACCAACTCGTAGTTTATCAATCGATAGCTTGATCAGTTGTTGTCGAGAACCAATTATAATAAACTCAGTCTTTCTACTTTGAATAAAAAGACGATGGTGAACCATCTAGGTACGAATATCATCAACGCAATCTTCCATAGCTCTTACTGCTGTTTCCTGATTATAATTATATCTGGTTTAAAAGAAAGATACAGTTGTGTATTATCATACATGTAGGTGGTTACTATACTCTGTTGTACTGAAACATTCATGTAACACACCTTGGAAGGTGTTTAGATATAACCTTAGACAGGCCTGAAACATAAAGCAGGAATTGGACTGGACCCAAGCAACTGCCTTGGGGAACACCAGTCGGCACGTCAAAAGCAGATGACTTGCAATGATCGATAACAACACGCTGTTTTCTTTCAAAGAAAAAGGACATGAACCACTTCTTAGCATTACCAATCACACCAAAATCGTTTTCGAGAATATCCAACAAAATCCTATGGTCTATGGTGTCAAAAGCCGCGCTGAGACCAAGCATCACAAGTAGTACAACCTCTTGATTATTAGAAGGGCAGTTTCCGTAGAAAGAAACTGACGACAGGCTGATTGATTAACAGGCAATGGAGCATTAACATTGCAATGATTTAACAATTGACCCACCACTTCCTTTTCAGTTAACTTGGCGACAAAAGGGAGGTTGCTTACAGGTCTAAAATTCTCAAACAGTAAATCCAGACCGAGCTTCTTAAGCAGGGGCAACACAAGTGCAGATTTCCAAACTTCAGGAACTATCCCTTCCGTCATGATTCGATATGCATATGTCGATGGACATCCACGTTGGCAAGGTCTGCAGCAATTAGCTTTTCGGAGTTTATGTCATATTAAACAAATTAGAAAGTACTTAACCGAGGATTCCACGAAAATCTTGGTTTACGCATTCATTACGTCCCACATCGATTATTGTAATTCGCTGCTTTATGGGATTCAAAAATATCAACTCGATCGGCTACAAAGAGTACTTAATGCGGCTGCTCTCGTGTTGTTTGTCTTGTACCTAAATTTGATAACATTACACCAACATTGATGAAACTTCACTAGTTGCCTGTAAAACACCGCGTGTTATTTAAGATTCTTCTCATCGTTTACAAGGCGCTCCATGGGTTAGCTCCTAAATATATTTGTGATTTGTTAACACCTAAACAGGACTGTTGTTATTCGTTGAGATCACATATGCAAGGTCTCCTTGAAGTGCCGTATACTCGCAGGAAGACATCGGGCGATCGTGCTTTTGTGAGAGCTGGCCCTTTTCTGTGGAACTCACTCCCACTTGACATTCGTGCTTCGTCTTCGGTCGAATGTTTCAAGAGACATCTTAAAACATTTCTTTTCAGAGATGCGTACGTTAGTAGTGTTTTTCATATAGATTATTTTTAACTTTTAATTAACTGCATGTGAATAATGTGTAAATATAGTCTAAAGTAATTTTACGATTTTATATCTCACTGTTTGTACCTAGCGCTTTAGAATATTTACAGTTTAAGCGCTATATAAATTTTATAATATTATTATATTATATTATATTATATTATATTACTATCTGGTGTATTTAAGATATATCTAGGGGGAGTGTGAATAGGGGTATACAAATCCGCCGATCCGCCCAAATTTGAAGCAAATTCCGCGATCCGACAATGGTCTTATCTAAATTAGGAAAAGCTAAAACCTCTACTATGAATCCACAATCCAGGATCGGAACTAAATTGCAAGCTAAATCCACAATCCGAGCCAAAATATTTGATAAATCCGCAATCCGCTGTATTAATAAGATCCGCAAATCCGTGTAAAATACTTGCCAGATCCGAAATCCGAACCATTTTTTCTGCGAAATCCGACGATCCGAAAACTTATTCCGCCCCCCCCCCCATCTATGGTGACTGCATATTTGTAACTTACTGTATGTTTGACATGAGAGTAATAGAAAATACAGACCACATGTATTAGAGAATACAAACTACAAATGTGATAAATAGCTTTAATTGTGACATTGGCTTCACTGTAATTTGTTGATCGATGTTCTAACAGTAATACGCGAGAAATTTTTAAGCTTTGTGAAATATAATACTGACTTTATATTGTGCATGCTGGTGTGGGACAGTGCATGTTAGTCTGTTTAGATTATTTAGAGTCTAAATATGTTGCACTAGAGATTTACGGCCCATAGCTTAATTCACGGGGGCCGAAAAATGAAGGCTAAAGCCGTGATTGTATATACCGCCTGATATACGCATTTCCCTGAGGCTGCATGAGAATTTTTGTACATTCATCTGGAAATTTTTATACTTTACTACCTGCCAACCTCCTACCTACCTACAAGTTTTAAATATGACGAACTATTGAATTAAAAGTATTTTCAAAGATAAATCATCGACAGTTTTAAAGTGAGCATTCAGTCCGACTCTGCTTGTCAGTGTCATGTTTACATTCATTTGTAATTTGTGGGAAAAAGTTACTTTTCAAAATTTTATCAATCTTCAATGAACAAGACGCACTATTAGTAAATCGGCACAGACTATATCAACGTTTGCAAACAGATAGAAGAGAAAATATAAAAACGTTGACGGCGACTGACCGGTTTGATATCAAAATATGTTTGAAAGAGAATACCCAACTTCAAATATTAAAGTATACGATTTTATTTCTTTCTTGACTTGACTGTTAATAAAATGCTACCGTGTTTTCGTAATTTAAAAGCAAACAGAAGTATAAAATAGATGTTAGTGGGCGCTTCGAACTATGTATCGTAAAATCCCACTCTTGCATGGTATTAGAAATTTAACGTTTTCTGTGGAGGCATGTAATTTGACACTTTGCCACTCCCCCTTGGGCATTTAATTTTTGTAGAGTCACGTGACCAGACAATACCCGGGTCTTTCCCAAAAAATCCCTGGGTAGGAGGACAGAGGCGTAGCCAGGGCTGGGGCCGGGGACCCCGCCCCTCCTGGCAACATTTTGGGCCCCACCTGATACAATGTATTGTATAAAAAAGGGAACCCTTGATTATATAGCTTCATGCTGTCAATAATGCAAAAATTCTGTAGAACATATGCTTTGCTGCTCATAAGTGTGAAACCTAAAATCATGTTCGCTCATTTGCGGCACACAGCTTGAAACACGTACCTTTTCTAACCCTAATTATTTCAATACGTATTAAATGAGGGTTAGATGAAGTTTAAATTAAACCAATCAGAATCTATTTTTTTACCAGTGAATTTTTAACGCGGGCTTGGCAGTTGCGCCGTGGCCCGGGGGGGGGGGAGACCCGTAGGAAAATTGTCAAATTTTTTACCGATAAAGTTGTCCACGAGGG
>CACRXK020010682.1:0-12145 GCA_902702795.2 Paramuricea clavata | reverse complement strand
CCATAAGCCCCAATTGTTATCTCCCAAAATGTTAATCTGGAAGACACGTGACCAGCCTGGACCACGTTCTTTCCTCCAGCGAGGAGCAAAGTGGAAAGAGCCTGAGCACGAGGTTGATGTTGATGGTCCATTACACCAAGAAACATTGATATATAATTGCCAAACAGCTATACCTTGGTTTAACGTAGACATCGCGTGGAAAAACTGCCTTCTTTTATGATTTTTGTGGCGATTTTTCCCTGTTTTCTAGTTTTCTTGTTTATTTTTTACTGTTCTCTGGTGTTTCGAATAAAATTCCCGCCTATTTGCAAAATGCGAGAAATGCGTGCAAATGTAAAAATGCGTGCCAGCGGTCGTTAATCACAGTTTACTTTATGTAATTTTGTGTTTAAACGCCCCACGCAAACCCCACACACAGTTAATTACGTGATTAGTTAACTATCCGACTAACTACGTTTTGTGCAACGCATGCAGTTAAATCATGTAGTTAGCACTAACTACGTTTTTATACAACTGGCCCCAGATGATTTATATATAATTTGTCTGCCATTTTCTTTGTCAAAGTTCGGGCACTAATCAGTTATATGGCGAAAATGCAAAATTTTCAACTCGGGCGACTGGCAAAGTGATCATATCACCTTCATGTAATTGAAATCTTGAAATAAGATATAATAAATATATGAAACAGGTCACTCCATTAAACCGGCAAACAAGACCAATCCGCACCACGTAATCTGCCCCTTATAAACCAAAAATAATAAGCAATAAATAGAAGATTTTGAGTTTTCGTTTCTTTTTGATTTGCACGTAATAAAAAAGTAAATTACCCTTGTCAAGTTTTCATCGGCCATTGCTTTCAAAATCTGAATTTTTTCGCGATGTTTATTGGACTTCTCCAGTTCCAGATGTTGGAAATGGTAGTCAAGAATTGACGCATTTCCATGTTCACAAACCAGAATTAGATTTTGTTCATTTGTTACATCAGCACCATGTTCAACTAAATATTTGACAATTTCCAGTGAACCAGATGATGATACTGCCCAGTAAAGAGGGCCGCGATCGAATCTCGAATATTTCCCATTAACGTCAGCACCACGTTCAACTAAATATTTGACAATTTCCAGTGAACCAGATTTAACTGCAGACTTAAGAGGACTCCCAACGACACGCTTTTTACAATTAACATCAGCACCATGTTCAACTAAATATTTGACAATTTCCAGTGAACCAGATAACGCTGCAGCGTGAAGAGCACTACCAAAGTTACGCCTCTCACAATTTACATCAGCACCATGTTCAACTAAACATTTGACATTTTCCAGTGAACCAGATGATGCTGCAAAGTGAAGGACTGTGATATCTATAAAGACAAAGTAATCGCGTAATCAATAGACGTGGATTTTTCTATTTGTATGTCATTACGATTCTAAGAACATTGATATTATGAATTTATGATGTATATTGGTGTTAAATTTAAATTAAAATATTGTATTTTCTGATACTGGCACGCTTCAATTTTTCTTAAATGCTCTATTGCTTGGCTCTAAGGCATGGCATGCAGATAAAAAAACTTTCAATTGTGTTAATCACTGTCGTAATTGATGGTTGTAAGGACTATTGGATTATCACTGACCGCTTCACATGTTTTGACGTGACATGTTATTATTTTATCTTATTAGTATAATCATTATTTGACCATTATTATCATTTTAAATTTTTTTTTAACTCAGTAACTACTCAACTAATAAATAAATACTGTAAAAAGTACTTTTCGTCAAGTCCGGTGTAGTTACTACAGTTCTAACAATAAACTAAGGTATTCACACGAACAACAATGAAACTAAGATATACTAATTAATTACAAGGAAAGCCTTTATTATACATCAAGTTTCCTAATATTATCTACATGTTTAGTCTGATTCCAAACAACCTCATCATTGAATCGCATCGACAATCTAAGTACAGCAAATTGGCACAATGCAGGGAGAGAGGCTCAGCTCAGGGGGGCTGACTGCACGCAATTGCAGCACGATAATTCCTTCACATGAAAACTCTGATGATTTAGCATTCAACTTTGGATCAGCAGTGAATAACGAAGTTTCCCAAGAAGTATTTTAGGAATTAAAAATCGTAGAGTTAAACCAAATAAATCGTTTTAAATTAAAATATTTGTCTTGGAAACCTTGAGTTTCATGTTTCAGCAACCACAACCAATTTCGAAAATTCCTTGGGAAGAGCTCTGAAATTCCTTAATTTGCCCATAGGCACAGTTGGTTTGTTGAACTACTGTCATTGTCAGTAGATATCGTGCTTCAGGTTGTGAATATCCGCAAGTTTTATATCTTAAACAAACTTTCATCTACAAGTTTTTGTCGTGTGCTATTTAGTTTCCAATTTTGCTACGAGACATTCCACTGCTTCGATTCGAAGAGACTTAAGGTGGCTCCCTATATCTCCAGGGGTTACGTTCTTCGTATATATGTAAAATATCGAAATATCAAAATACGAACGAACGTTGTGTTTTATATGGAACTCTTTTTTTAAACAAATACGTGAACTTTGCTTTAGGTAAAAGCGTAAAAAGAGTTATAAAATCCACAACGATACTTGGACGTGATGTTTCAGAAAAAGATAATGTAAATTTGTTTTTTTCAAGTGGTATTCTGGACGTTTTTGACCGCCATATACGCGAGGGTCGCATCACGAACATGGAATAAATTATGATATAAAGTTTCCTCAAGTATTTGCAGTGTTGTCTGCACAATCCAGCAAAAAATCATGGAGTTAAACAAAATCATTTCATAATATTTGCAGTGTATATGTAACATTTGTCGTAGAAACTTTGGGTTTTAGGTTTCAACTTTCAAGCGACAAACTTGGCAATGCCTCGTCAGGAGCTCTGAAATACCTTTTTTCTCCAAATACCGTTTTTCTCCAAATTTTGAATAGTTGAATTAGTTCACTTTTCTATCAAACCGCATCAGGTTATGAATATCCGCAAATTTTGTATCACTTTAAATAAACTTCCATCTTCAAGTTTTTGTGGTGTGGCGTTTACTAATTCATAATTTTGTTTTAAAATGACTGAATATAAATGTATTAAAATTACCATTTGAATTATTGAGAAATTGCGGCTTTGGCGCTTTAATTATCGTCATCTAAGCTTAAAGTAAACCTTGTGGCATTCAATTGATAATCGACAGATCGTCTCTGATTAAAGGAATACATTTCTACGACAGATCAATGAGTATTTGTCTATCGGTCACAAATAATTTATTAAAAATCTTATTTACAACCTCACATTGGCTATTGATGTACAGTTTCAGAGCATTCGAGATATATAATTACTCGCATACATTACTCGCAAAGTAAGTTATACCTGCATGAACAATGTTAAGTCAATATCACTAAAATGCTCCTTAGTACTGGGCCTTAAAACGACACGCATGAATTGAAAAAAGGTGGAGGCATGATTCGTGGTGAAGTACGCGCTCTATGAATACAACACATGCAGTACTGTATTGTAGACTGTACTGTATTGTATTGTACGGTACGACATGGTATATGATGTTTGTTAAATATATTATAATTTGGCTTCTATGTCACATAAAAGCTGTTTTACATGAATATAGGCATTAAAAAATATTACCTGAAGGTGACTCTGGCTCTTGAATTATGACATCATCCAATGACTTTTGTGATTCACAGCCGCCAAAAATAGCATCAGTATTGTCTTCAAACTGATCATCTTGATGGATGAAAAATAAAACGGCTTGTCAATTGAAAACAAAACAGATATAAATGCATATATGCATTAGTTCATGACAGAGTTCCATTTTAGGTCACTTAAAAGCTGTTTCACATGAATAGGCATTAAAAAATATTACCTGAAGGTGACTCTGGCTCTTGAATTATGACATCATCCAATGACTTTTTCTCATCATTTAGATCTGAATATTGTTTTATAATTAAAAAATATCCAAGTAAATAGTATTAACTATTTACCATTTACTAAGCATCGTATAATCTTAAACTATTTACAGAATTAACTGTGACTTTTGTCTTACCGCTATTGTGTATGCTATTTTGTGATTCACAGCCGCCAAAAATAGCATCAGTATTGTCTTCAAACTGATCATCTTGATGGAATGAAAAAATAAAACAGCTTGTCAATTAAAAACAAAACAGATATAAATGCATATACGCATTAGTTCATGACAGAGTCTGTCTTTTTTTCTATCGAGGTGGTTAAAATACGTCCGACAAAGCAGTTAAAGTCTCAGGGACAATAATTATTAACATTAGCGCAATGATGAATTTATAAAATTGTCAAAAGCGCAGAGCCCCTACAAACTCCACAGAAATCATCCAGCACGCGACCTTTGGGCTTTGGCAAATTATCCAGTCGCAATCAGAAATTCATACCAAAATATTTACTCACTATAGCCTAAGTGTGTTCGGCTTAGCCTAGATTTATTTAGAAAGTAATGCAAATTTAATGTTCACCTTCAGAATCACAATCTCCATTATAACCACTTGGAGAAGAACTTGAATCATCATCGGAATGGGAACTGTAAATGGAATCTAAAAATGAAAATCATTCGTAAGTGAGAAATAGTTATCTTCGGAGATGTTGTGTTGGAGCCGAAAGTACGTGATGGAAGTATGCCAATTATTTACTGTTAAAATTTGAAATACGTGTATAGTGTTGAAATACGAAGGATTTGGAACACTATTTTGCCTTTCTATATTATTTCTTCAACATTATGCTTTTACAACAACAGCTTAAAACCTTTTCGCAAGTAGAATCAAGCAGAAACTGCGTGTTGTTTACAATCGGTACATTTTTTAGCTCAGTGAATGTGCCAGTGTAATCCAACAGAGGATTTAGAACTGTAGCGTGATATTTGATTTTTCGAAATTTACTACACTGAGACTACACGAAAACCCAAGCACGAAACCATGCAATATTTTGTGCAGTGCTTCCACATTGTTTTCCAAATTTATTCAATAGATTGAAACATTTCCTTCCAAAATCTTAAAATTAATGGTATTGTACTGACATCTAGTTATACCGACAAAATTTGCTTTAGAATCTAATTTATTTTACAATACATTAGACTAGAATCGACTTAATAAGTTCAACTCCGATTTCAAACGTAGTAAAAATTTACATCCGTTAACTTAAATTCAAATACATAAACACGCCAAAACATTAAAATAAGATAAAAATGATCTTCTAATTTTTAATAACTACATCTAAAACACTGACCATAATTTGCCAACGATCTTTCTTGTTGAACAGCATCAATAAGTGTTCCAATTGTTAATGTTTCCATGTCACGATCGCACGGTAGCTCCCTGAAAAAGATCTCGTGTTACATGCAGTGAATGAATAACAAAACAAGTATAGAACAGTTTGAGTTCTTATGTACCTTGAAGGCATAGCGATCATCTCAGCTAACTCATTGTGGCCATGTTCTCGTGCAGTTACATCGACGTCTTTGTGGTATTCACTACGATACGCAAACACGTCCGCCAAGATACCAAGGTTAATTAAAGCACTAAAAAAGTGTTCATCGCCTCCTTTTGCCATTTCGTCACACAAATACTTTAGCATTGGCATATCAACGGCACCAGTTCTAAATTTCCTTTTTTTAGATCCTGTATTCTCCATGGAATTACCTATAAAATTTCAACAATTAGGTTTTCTTTACAGGTGATTCAGGTGCTCTGTCCAATAGTGTTGGGGGCATCATGAAGACGGACCTAATTTGAAGGCGCAGAAATGGAAATCTGAAAAAAATGGAGGCCCTTCTGAAGGTGCTTCCAAGGGTCAATTTCCTGCATTTTCGAACGTTTTGATGTTTCATGAACTCTGAGAATAAAAGCAATATTTGGTTATGAAGTGTTAGAACACTCTTCTCTTTTCTGAACTAGGTTATTTTTCTCGTTTTTGCTTATTTTAAAATCGTTTCCTGAGGGAGGGCAACAAAAGCCTTGGGCAAGGCCCCAGTCAATTTAAAAACAAAAATAATCTAGCTCGTTGAAAAGGATAAAGCACTTCAATATGGCGGTGTATTTACGCACGCAATGGCGAATTTCACTTAAAGCTACAAATGTTATTATTATTATTTCAGCTTATTTAATCACGGTGGCCTTTCGGGAGTCTGTTTTTCAAAGGGCCGTGCATGTAATCAACATTTTAAAAAGACGATCAATAAAATATGTCCATGCATAAAACATGATAATAAGGTAGAACCGTAGAATTAAGCCAACACGAAATCAATTGTTGAAACCATATATAATCAACTGCACAAGAGTATTAAAGCTTTTTTCGATTGTAAACCCAGCAATCTTATTCTACAAAGTTATTCTACGGGAGGCCGCGTCGGCAATAAACGAAAGGTATTCAATTATGAATTAGCTACAAAAAGATATTTACTCCCTATAGTTTTCTTTCTGACTTTTCTGGGATCCTTCTTAGCCAGTTACAAATGACAGAGTACTTCGATATGTAAAAAAAAATTTCGCCGAGCCACGCGCGGAGCGCGCAGGGCCACGCGCGGAGCGCGCAGGGCCACGTGCTTAGGGCGAAGCCCATGGTGAGGGCACTAATTCCGCTCGGCTATTTACACCCGAGGAAAAGAAAGAATTAGTGAAGTCTAAAGTTCATCAATAATCGCGGGCGCATGGCTATGCCCATGCATGGGTGGTCATCTTACTGATCTCAAATGTATATATAGCTGCTTTCCAGGAGTCAAAGAAGCAAAGATTAAACATCTTTTCACACAATAAGTTGTAAATCACCTTTTCAAATTTTAAAGAAACGATAAGTATGAGAAATCCTCTAGGTAAGTTTGTTTTTACTGTTAATGAATATTATTGTACATTTAGTATGTATTCTCATTCCTGATTGGTCAGAGAGCACCGGATAATTCTCCGGTATTTATTACGTAATTTCAGCTGCTGACGTGGTCAGCGTCCAATAATAGTTTTTTGGGATTGAACTTGTGCAAAAAAAATTATTGGACGCTGTCGTGCCCAAAACCTCGGCGCGGCCAACAACTCAAACCCAAAAGCGCGCGAAAATAAAATAAATATACTTGAAACATTAATAAACTTCGTTTAATCGTTTTATACGTTTCTGATGTCTTTACATGTATAATAAAACAATTATTGGATTCGGCTTTCGCATGACATCAATATTATTCAGACCTCGGTCAATGTTATCCGCCTCAGCTTCGCTTCGGCAGATAACATTGACCTCTGTCCGAATAATTCTTGATGCCATGCTCAGGCTCATCCAATAATTGTTTATTAATGTATAACTTTGCTGTCCAATTTCGTCTGAAGGCCTTGAACATGTACATGAGCTTTCTTTTTCATTCTATGTTAAAATTTCTCTGAATAAACTTTTAATTTCAACGATTTAATTTTATCATAAAAGCTCAAAAAAGGAGAGCAAATTATTTTCAAGAGCAACCTGTATGTATGATTTAAATGTATTTCATTTCAAAGTACGAGTAATAAGTTGAAGAGTTTATCGGCAAAAAACAGTTCATTTCAATGAACATTTAAAAATGTTTTACAAAGCGATTCGTGTTGAATTTTACATTATATTAAAGCCCATATAAAGCAAAACAACATACCTACTCTATATATTTTAGAAATCGATAGTTCTGCATGTGGTTAAAGGTGTAAAATTATTATTTGATTATTATTTTTATTTAAAAATCTTTATACACGGTAACTTTTCAGCAATATATACATATATATAAGCAAACATGCAATAATAAATTAAGAAAAGTAAAATGCTGCTTTTCAAAAGATCGTGTGATTACGCTAAAATTACAATAATATCAATACGGTACAGAACAATATATACACGTCTAATACATTTATAACACGCTATAACACACTATATATCAATTCATTGAATCAAGTTAGTTAATTTGTTTCTTTCTGAGATACTCTGTGAGTTCTAAATGTTGGCGGCGGCATAACTGAACAATTTTTTAATTTCATTGCATTAGTTTTTGGTTTAGCCAACCTCGCCATTAGGTTGTTATTTCTTAAATTATGGTTATCACTGTAGAAAATAGGTACGCATTGCGTACATGTGGTTAGCCTATAGGATTGGCAATTGTTATAGCGTCATATAGCTGATTTCGTTCAATATAATGAACGAAAGATCTTGGTTGATTTTCCATAAAATTTTTATTCTTCATTCTTTGCAAAATCTTAAAAGACATGTAGACCAAATAACGCAAAATGTTATAACGCTTCTAAATACTTGGAAAATTTTAACTAGGATTAAAGTTATGTGTCAGTGAAAATCGAAAAATCGCGTCGCGTTGTCAAATCGCATCCGGTGTGTCTGGACCTTTAGATTTTCACATCTTGAGTTTAGTGCATGCTATGAACACAATAATACCACCATTTGATTCAGTGAAAAAATCAAATAGTTCCTTACGATAGCTTTAGTCATTATCAACATTGTAGCGATTTATTGCATCTGAAAGCCAAGCGAGATTGTATATTATCGAATTACTCAATAAAAATATAGGCTGGCCGTACCTTTCGCTACCATATAACTTCGGCCACACTACGAACGGTTTCCAACGTTTCCCGAGTGCTAGGACAGCATTGTTTCGACAATCAGTTTGTATTTCCGGTTGAAGCTCTCACTTCGCTTAACTTCTAAAGATCGTAAATCGCTATAATGTTCATGCTGACATTTTACTAAAACCATCCATAGGAATTGTTTCACTGAATTGAACGGTGGTATTTTCATCCACATAGCACTGAACCAAAGATATATTAATATATGAACCTCCAAAGTAAACCGACGATATGATATTATGATATGTGATATGTCCATATCGATCTGCTTTAATTATGCGCAAGCGAAAGAGCATGCCAGAGCCTTTAACTACAAAATTTCATAAACCAACGACTCTTTCGTATGCCTTTAAATTAACTACAAAATTCCATAAACCAACGGCTCTTTCGTATGCGTTTAATTAACTACAATTGATTTCGCACATGCGCAGACTAAAAACTGTCAAACTAAACTTTTTTATGGTTTTGTAACATAGTGGTTAGCTGCGCATGCGCAGGCTAACCACAAAAAACTGAGACATTTCAGTTATTCCTTCTGGGCAATTTTTCTGGAGAGCTCTATTAACATAAAAAATTGTTTGAGAATTACGCCTTTCTTCAAGATTATTCCAGTCTAATTTACAGAGAACATCTTTTGATCTTATGTCGTACGTATCTCCCGTTATAACTCTTGCCGGCTCTATTTTGAAGCCGCTGAACTTTAGTTTTTAGTGTTTGGCTACAGTTATTCCAAATAAGGGAACAATAATCAAAATACGAGAGGACAGAGAATTATACATTACTTTTAAGGCATCTTGTTTAACATATTTTGTAGCTCGGCGAATAACTCCTATTGCCCTTGACATGCACCTCAATGGCAATGCTGAGATTGTCAATAATTTTATTCTCTTTCCATGCTAAATTTTCAACAATTACAATTCCCAGACTTTTAGTACTTTTGACTCGTTATATTTCATTGTCTCCAATCCTGATTTTAATTTCACCTTCTTTTTGAATATTTGAGATTCTCTTATACGAACCAATATGTACTCGGTTTTTTCAATATTAAGTGTTAATTTATTCGCTGTTAGGTCATGAACATTTTCAAGTTCAATATTTAATCTCACTTCGATATCACTTGCAGTTTTTCCAGTAACCGATAAATTGGTATCATCGGCATACATATATAGCTGGTTTTGATTTTTTTAAACAATTAGGCAAATCATTTATGTAAATTAAAAATAGGAGGGGACCCAGGTTAGACCCTTGTGAAACACCACACGAAATATGTTTGAGTTCTTGAGTTCTTCCATGTAAGTAGGAAGAAAACCATGCTATAACGCACTATTTTTGATTCCGTGTAATTCAAGTTTCTTAACAAGGATCTGGTGGTCAACCGTATCGAACCGCTTCCTGTATCTGCTCGTAGCGCTAGATACTATGCTATCGAGTTGTGGGTGTGTGCGTGCGTGTGTGCGTGCGTTAAACACTCAGGTCGACTAATTAGGGTTGTACGCCTGCGAACAAGCCGTAAAACAAAGATGGCGGCTTTCTACAGGGTGAAGAGAAATTACTGTTTGTTTGACTTTGGCTGACTGCTAAATTGTCCGATAAAAAACTTTTTGTTATATCCTTGAAGATTGCACAAAGTAACATCGTAAAGCTTTTTCGTGAGTGACCGTTCATGCTTTTTTATAAATAATATCGATAGTCTATTCATAATTTATATACAGCTATTTCAATTAAGGTTGTCCCGCGAGCAAAGAGGAAAAGTCGAATACGAGCGCGAAAGGCTGCTGGGATTCGCTAATAAATGAATGAATTTATTAGCGATTCCCAGCAGCCTTTCGCACTCGTATTCGACTTTTCCGCTTTGTTCGGGGGACAACCTTAATTGAAATAGCTGTATATGGGATGTTAAAATTTTGTTATATGGTACATTAATAGTTACAGCATTTAGAATTACGTTACATTAAAATTTTGTTATATGGTGCATTAGTCACAGGATATCTTAGAATTATAGGATTGCTTCATAAGTTGAGTTAAAGTTAATAAAATTTCTTTACAGATTGTATGTATTTTAATTTTAATTTTAATTTTAATAGAGCATACATGATACATTAAGTCATTAATAAATGTGGGTACAGTATTTACCTCGGCAATTTTGTACCATTTCATATATAGTTCTTATTCTGTCTGTTTTTATTATAAAAAATGGTGGCTATGTGAC
This sequence comes from Paramuricea clavata, assembly GCA_902702795.2. Lineage (NCBI taxonomy): Eukaryota > Metazoa > Cnidaria > Anthozoa > Malacalcyonacea > Plexauridae > Paramuricea > Paramuricea clavata. The sequence goes on along the minus strand of CACRXK020010682.1, from coordinate 1,311 downwards.
AGTTGATTGTAGTAGAGAAAAGACTGCAATCTGAATATTCTTTGTCATATCATACAAATTAAAGTGACAATACAGCCGAGTATATAGTAAATTGTCAGCTATATAGTGACTATAGTTAAATATAAAAACTTTTGTTTGCGCTAGTTTTTACCGGTATGCTCCGGTTTCGATCGGACAGGAATCTCCCACAAAACCTTTCTCCGAAGTTGGCAATTATGCACTATATAGCTAGTTTCCCTCGCAGCCGCTCTTTGTGTCGAGTTTCTCCCCACGAGCGGCTGCTCACTCGAGCACAACATTCCTTTCCTGAAAACAACCAATCACAGTAATGCTTCTAAATTTTGAAAACATGACTTTGGACTTGTTAAATAAAATATTGATGTCGCTAAATTTATTTAGATATTTATGTCGCTAAATATATCTGATTGGCTAAAGTAAGACGAAGGGAATGGAATGTTGTGCTCGAGTGAACTGCCACTCGTGGGGAGAAACTTCGACACAAAGAGCGGCTGCGAAGGAGACTACTATATAGCCAGGGGCCGGTTGTATAAAACTCTTAATCACTTTTTTAATCACTATTTTGTAGTTAAATTGTGGTCAACTTTAATCACGTAGTTAACTCGGTTGTATAAAAAAGTGGTTAGCGTAAACTGTAGTTAAAACGTAGTTAAAGTTAACGATGCTTTAGGGTATCGTTAACTTCTCAAAACGTAGTTAAAAATGGCGCTTGTATAGGAGGGAACAACATTTTTCAGTAAAACAACAATGAAAAGTAATGCTTACCTGGGATTTTCAACCGCTATCTTCCCTGTGAATGTTTTCTGACAATATAAACTCTTCAAACGCTATCGCTTTGGTTTTTCGGCAAAAACAAAATATATTTTTGCACGGGAAGATTTCTCGAAGACGACGTAGGGCCCATTACACGAAGAAACACGATATATAATTGCCAAACAGTTACACTTTGGTTTAATGTAGACATCTCAAGTAAAAATAGCATTCTTCGTTGATTTTTTCCTTCTTTTCTAGTTGATTTTTTCACTGTTTTCAATAAAATTCCCGCCTATTTGCAAAATGCGAGTCCACAATCATTTTAAAAATGCTTGTCAGCGGTCGTTAATCGCTGCTTACTTTATGTAATTTTGTGTTTAAAACGCCCCACGCAAGTCCCACGCAAGTTAATTACGTGATTAGTTAATCATCCGACAAACTACGTTTTGTGCAACGCAATTAAGTCGTGTAGTTAACTAATCATAGTTAAGGATTTAACTACAGTGATTAACGCTAATCATAGTTAAAGTTAACGACGTT